>JABFPB010007026.1:0-11429 GCA_022817645.1 Ceratoteleas bidentatus | reverse complement strand
TTATATCCACTTTTATATCTACTCAATGTCCGAATAGACACTTCCCCCACTATCAGACATTATTCCCCTCCAAAAACAATTAAAAGTCAATTTTCTTTAATTTGTGACTGTAACTTTAAAATTGGGACTAATTATTCTATATTTTTTTCCTCAGATTTTTTCTTTACATTCTAAAATAAAGTCAACAATCACAGTGGAACCCGTGATCAGTAATTATTCCCTTCCAAAAACAGGTTCAATAGTCACGTTTAAATTAAATTACTGAATGCAACTTTGATACTGGGACTAATACTTCAGATTTTTTGCTCAGATCTTTTCTGTCGATTCTAAAATAAAGTCAACAATCACAGTGGAATCCATTATCAGAAATTATTCACCTTCACAGACAATCAAAAGGCACTTTTTTTAATTTCTGACTGTAACTTTGAAACTGGGAATAATACTTAAGATTTTTTTGCTCAGATCTTTTCTTTTGATTCAAAAGTAAAGTCAAATCACAATGGAACCCATTATCAGGAATTATTCCCCTCCCAAAAGCAATTAGAAGTCACTTTTCTTTGATTTGTGTCTGTAACTTTGAAACTGGGACTAATATTCCAGATTTTTTTCCTCATACCTTTTCTATACATTCTAAAATAAAGTAAAAAATCACAGTGGAATCCGTGATCAGTAATTATTCCCCTCCAAAAATAGGTTCAATAGTCACGTTTAAATTAAATTTATGACTGTAACTAAAGAAAAGATCTGAGGAAATAAATCTGGAATATTAGTCCCAGTTTCAAAGTTACAGTCACAGATTAAAGAAAAGGAACTTTTAATTGTTCTTGGAGGGGAATAATTTTTGATAATGGCTCCTAATGTGATTTGATTTTAGTTTAGAATCGAGAGAAAAGATCTGAACAAAAAATGTGAAGTATTAGTCTCAGTATCAAAGTTATAGTATTTAATTTAAACGAGACTATTGAACCTGTTTTTGGAGGGGAATAAGTACTGCACAAGGATTCCACTGTGATTGTTGACTTTATTTTAGAATGTAAAGAAAAAATCTGTAATATTAGTCCCCGTTTCAAAGTTACAGTCACAAATTAAAGAAAATTGACTTTTGTTTTTGGAGGGGAATAATTTTTGATAACAATGTGATTTGAGGTTGCAATGTGATTTGACTTTACTTTTGAATCTGAAAAAAAGGTCTAAGCAAAATTCTGGAATATTATTTGTTTTAATGTTATTGTTATAAAATCGTTATTGATTTTTTAACACTTACTGTTTGTTTTCCGCTTTTAGTTTAGCACTGGTATTATAATTTACATAACCATACTGAGAATTTATGTACATTCTCCCTTTTAACATTTTTATGTCAGGCACAGTTTCCTCGTTTATATTATTGTTAGGATTGTTGTCCATGATAGCTGCAATTAACATTCAAACTATTAATATTTTCACGTAAAACCATAAAAAATCAATAGTTGGGTTAATTCAGTTTTATTCAATTAAAAAAAATGTTTAACTCTGAGAACTTACTTTCTGAGAATAACAATTACTGCAATAAATAATAAATAATGCAGTTTTTCCTCACTTTCTTTTCACACAATTAAACGTTTGCTATATTTCGCGAATGGAAAGCTTTGGCCTTTGTGTCCTTTTCACGGTTGCACAGACTGGACTGTATACGCTACCGTCACGGCTATGGCAGCGCCATCGTGCGGCCAGCAGCTACGTAACTGAAGGAACCACCGCGGTAGAATTCAAACGACATTGTCGAATGTAGACAACCGATTGTTGTTATTTAATCGCAATGACAGATAATGAGGTAGTTATATTCTGCGGATTTAAAGCGATAGATTTAAGTTTATTTAGAAAAAAAAGCATTTCGAAAGGTAAGTAACCATGACTTGTTTAATTAAGGTTATATGGAATATTTTGAAAACAGTAAGTATGAATCATTTATGTATAATTTTAATATAAATTTATGAACAAATAAATATTGTGACAGGAACAAACCTTTTCGTCTGTCGGCATGTGATGAAAGTTCAGGAAAATGTGCGAGCAAATGTAATTATTGGGAGTGTCCTACCTGAGACAAGTGTAAACAAATTGCCGTACAATGTTCGCATTGAGGTAAATATAAATTTAAAAATCAATGTTCCATTTTTACATACATTAATATTATTATTAATATTATTATTATTATTATTATTATTATTATTATTATTATCATTATTATTATTATTAATATCATCATCATGAATATACGTAGGTTATGTAAATTGTAATATAATTAACAAAAAAACGAAATTGAAAAATTGCATTTAATTATTTATTTGTTAAACTAATTATGATACAGGTGTAACAATTTTAAATATTAATTGTAAATATTAATTAAATTCATTGATTAAAAAGGAAATATACATTTGCAGGTAAATGAAAGCCGTGAAATTCTGAAAACAGTTTGCGGTTGTAAAGCTGGTTTGAGCACGCGAGGGTGCAAACACAGTGCAGCTCTTGCGATTTATGTTAATAATGAAGATACAGTATCAAAAACTGATCTGCCACAGCAATGGAATAAACCTACTGCAAGTCAACAAGAAAAATACAAAAAGGGATGTGATGTAGGAGACTTGTTCCACATGAAATTGAATATAATTCAAAGAAATGAAAAGTTCTCTATAACTGACGTGTTTAATGTACCTGAAGAAATATTCAACATAAATTGTGGATTAAGAACTTATCTGCAATCAGAAAGAGTCGTTGAAGATGAACGTAACATCCGGAACAGAGAAACAGAAAACCTACAGAAAATCCTTCTGAATGTTGTGCAACAGGTTTTTGATGATCAATCCGGAAATGAATATTATAGTTACACCAGCACTATCAACGACAAAAAAATTATTTTTCGGCGATTAACATGTCCTGAAGACTGTGTAAGTAAGTATGACAAGATTCAAGTAACAAAAGATGAAGCTATTCAAATTTGCGTTCAGTCGGCTTCACAGTCAGGTTGTTACCAATGGTTTAAAGAAAGAGCAGTAAGAATAACAGCTTCTAAACGTGCGCATCAGATAAAAACACGAGAGAATAACTTTCCTGGGTTAGCAGAAAAATTTGCTAAAGATAAATTTGACGGAAGAATGACCCCTGCTATGGAATACGGTCTGAAAATGGAAGAAATTGCGAGGGACTGTTTTAATAAATTAAACAACTTTAATGCGCAGCCAGTTGGATTAGTAATTAAAGTAAATCAACCATACTTAGCTGCAAGTCCAGATGGGATAATTCTCGAAGAAAAAGCTTTACTCGAAATTAAGTGCCCTTTCTCTTGTAAAGACAAACCTATTGCAGACTTCAACAATCGTTCTTGTAATGTGCCCTACTTATACTTCGACAGCGATACAGTCAAACTGAAAACATCTCATGTGTATTATACGCAAGTTCAAATAGCTATGTATGTCTTAAATGTAAAGAAATGTTATTTCTTCATTTACTCGAGCAAAGAATCTATTGATGTGTTGATTTATAGAGACGAGGATTTTTTGTTAAACGTGGTTCCTAAAATTGAATTGTTTTATTTTCAATATTTACTACACTTAATCCATATCTGACATGAATCAATTTATAGTGCTATTTTCATGAAAGGTAATTATTGTACATTTGTATGAAGTTGTATAAATAAATTTAATCATGTTCAGACAATACAGTAAACGTTATCTTCCATGCAATTCGTACAATTAGTCCGTTTCCTCGACATTATCGACATTTGATTCATTTTTTATTAATGGTGGCTTTCCATTTGCTAAAACTGAACACACATGCATAATCTCATTTATATAAGGAATCATTTCAATAGAAATATGTTTTAGTACCTGATAAATTTTGATTCGTTGTATCGCTCTTTCCACGTGAATCCGTACAGAGGCGATATTGTAATTTTCGTCAACTTGTTCAGAAGTGAACTGAGGATCAAAAGCAAACGGTGGTAGGACTAACGTCGCATTTCTTTGGGCCAATTCTGATCTTATTTGGGGGAATCCTTTGTCTGCTAACACAAGATCTCCAGGTTCAATTAAATTTAAAAACCCCGAGTCATTTGTAATAAAACTGTCAGTTGATCTACCACCGTAAGCCCTTGATACTTTACAAATGTATCCATCAGGCGTAATACAAATTAAAAATTTCAACGTAAATCTCCCTTTGTAATTTGAATACATTAAGACGCGCTGTTCTACAGTTGGTGGAGTGTCTGTCTCTATTTCAGTACAGTCGATAATACATCTACAGTTAGGATATTTTGAAAACGATGTTGGTAGATTTAGTCTTACAGCCTCTTTTGACGGCCAAAATATCCACGATTTTGTTTGTACTGACAAAGTTTCCAACATTTGATAAAAAACTCTTGCAGCAGTATTCTCGCTAATACTAAATAGACACCCAATAGCGCAAAATGTTAATCCTAATTTCATTTTCATTAAAAAGAGTAGTAATCTATTTTCTTTCTGTAATTTTACGTAAAATTTTGGCTGACCATATTTTCCCACTACAATTAAACTTAATAATATATGGAAAAAATTTATAGTAACACCTGACAACTGTAGCATCGCAGAATCATTAATTATGCTTTTGAATCCAAAAAAACCTTGCTCTTCAGACTTTTTTTCAGTTAACTTTACAACTTCTTTAGGTTTACTTGGCATTCTTATTTGTGTTTGCATCATTGCATCATTGCCATTTATAATACAAAACATAAAACTGGGTTCACTGCCATCGTCATCTAAAATTGGGTCCGTTTGACAACCAATAGTACACGTACTTTTTTCCTGAACAAAATTTGACGTGCACGGTGCATTATTCGCACGAACACAATCTTCTTGTTCAATCATAATCCCAATATTTTCAGTTTCAACGCCAACGGAATGAACACTTTTCTCTTCAATGAGATTTAAGCTTATATCGATATCTTCAGCATTCGTGGTGGGTTCTTCATCCACTGTCAACTGTAAAAATTCGGTATCCATGTCCTCATCTGAAATCAAAAATATATCATAATTTTATTTCTAAAACAAAAAGTGCATGGAAAAAATTTTAATTTAAATAAAATTTATTTAATGTTAATGTAAATAATTCAAACATTTTATATAAATATTGCAACATACTGAAACTCACATGAATAGACATTTTGTTCTTTGTGCCTTTGGCCAAAGAACAAATTTCGAGAAAGACATGGTTTTAAACGTTTTCTTGCTGACCAAGTGATATCATACCTGATTTGTACACTGATAAAAAACACTAATTTAGCGCCGTTTCCCTACTGCGGTAGTTTCTGTAACCAATACCGACGGCCAACATTGATTTTGTATTGCAGGAGAGACAAATACTGTTTCAGTCTAGATCTAGAATTTTTTAGTGCTTTTAATGTTTTTTCTTCTACGGTTTAATGCAGCGATACGATTTGTGAGACAGTGTTGATGAGCACGACTGAAGCGACATTTTATTTTTTCCATTCTAATCAGCTATTATTTCGGTACTATATATATTTCCTTCAGCTTCGCGAAAAATATTACCAGCGTCCGTTTTGGCATAGTTTGGTTTTACCAATTTTTGCAGAATTTCAAAGTGTGACCCCCTTAAAGTAAAAAAAACGACAAAAATTAATTTACAGTTTTCCTATGCATGTTGTATTTGTTGATTTTTTCCCGTCGCTAAATTCTCGGGAATTTAGCGAAGCGGGAATTGTACGAAAATACATTTTCGTACAATTCCCGCTTGTCACGCCCGCTAGACACTAAGTTACTATTTCACTTTCCAATTTCTAATAAAATCTACAATGCATTTTTCTACCAAATATCCAAACGTATTATAATTGAATTGAAGCGAACAAATAGCCAGATCTCCGCGGCTAAGAGGCGGATGGCGGGATAACAAACTACAGGCCGACAAGGCGGAAGAAAAGACGGGATTTCGGGGCGCGGAACGTGAGGAAGCTTCATGGAACGAGAAGATTTGTTAGTCCGGGCGAGAAAAGGCAGCGCGCGTATAACGTAATGGCAGGGCATTGAGTTGTGTGGGTGGACGAACGGAGGTTCAAATGGATTGGTCGCGGGGGTGAGTCGTGCGCGTCTGGTGGGGACCGGAGAGATGGGGCTAGGGTGGCCCGAGAGAATGAGACAAATGCGCCGATAGTAGCAAGCCCGGTGGCGCCGATCACCATGAGTGGGCGAAACATGCCGCGCTTTTCTAGTGGGTATTCATGTTGATGAGGCTACCGCGAGCCGAGGCCAGCGACGAGAGTAGCGAATGGATTTCCCGCGGCCGGATCCGAAGGGAGGGGGAAGCGGAGACTTGTCTTGCGAAATATATCGTTGCAGTTAAAATGTAGGAGTGTTGTTCACATGCCAAAGGCAGACGGTGTAAAATTTAACTTTGATTCAGCTTCCAATTTGACTTTAAAATTCAAGTTTTACAAACAGTTTACACCCTTTGAAAAAAAAACGACGTAGGAACCTACGTAGGAACATATGCAGGAACCCACGAAGGAATCTTACGTACCCAGTGGGAAATCGCCAGAGATCCAGTTGCCAGAGTTGGGCCAACTCTGGCCCAGTATTGGAATGATAACGTCATGCCAGAGTACCAGGGTGCTAACTCTGGCTCAGTTCTGGCATGATAACGTCGTGCCAGAGTACCACGATACCAGAGTCGGTCCAGTACTGGTTTATTTGTTCATTTCCCACTGGGTAGCTATAAAAATTATTAGAAATATTTATTTCAAGTATTATAATAATTATATCACCAATAAAAATGGTGGTTGCCCTAACTATGATTTATGATTGCCTTATCTTTTTAATAGTTACCGTAACAATTTTAATGGTTATAGTAATAATACATGTAATATTACGCTGAGAATATTTTGTGATTATAAATTAACCGTGTAATGGTTGCGAATATTAAATTTGTGTACACTGAGAAAAAACCTTCTCAAATTACTGAATTTTAACCTTTAAAATATCTTATTTCATATAAATCATTTTCACACAACTAACTAAAGTTTCTGCGAATTCTTTTTGGACTGTATTTGGTGATCAAGCTAACAGCGCTAACAGAACAACGAAAGGCGCCTTGCCCGTCCCGCAGAAACTGCGAATTTTGTTCTGTCACTTTGACTGAAATCAACTGCTTGCGCGACCCAGTAAAATTAACCTACAATTTCAGTTCTTGTCAGTTCTTCAGTTTTTTCTCAGTGTATGAGTGAATCATCGATTATGGAACGTGATACGTTTCGAAAATTACGGAAGTATTCGCATGTCAAGATTACTTTTTATATCTTACGGTCACAGTAAAACTATTTTGCTTTGAAAAAGGATTCAAAAGTTATCATTTCAACTGCTTAGAATTGTATAGAAATGTACGACGAGTTGTTGGATGGTTAGAAAATAAATCGTTTCAGGTCACTGGTATCTTTCTTCTAAAATTACTGCTTAGTAGATGTTATGTAAAGGTATTTTGAGAATTCTTAGGGAAACGAATTTTTTTAACAACGTCGACATGTAACGTTGCTCTAAAGTGTATGTATAAGTACTTAAGTAATTGATACTTGCACTTAATAGCTATTGAGATACAATGTATATATTTTTTACGGAAACACGTTTTCCTTCATTTTCGTGATGTAAATCGAACTGCAATAAAGTCCTGTACGCATCATTTGCAGATTATTATATTTAAAATGAGTGGTTTCGTTGGAAGAAGTGTTGCAAAGAATTTTGCTGTAGGCTTTTTCTTCCCCTTATTTTACATTCTCCGAATATAACATTACTTGTACTTTGTAATAGACGTGAAGAAAACAATTTTCACTCCTCGTTTTTCTGCATTAATGTCTATTATAATAATGAATTTCTACGATTAAAATAATTTGTGAACAAAATATTTCATCGAATCTTTCATCACTTACATTATATTGACCTCACTTTCAATATAATATACTTTTCTTTGACGGTAAAAAAAATGTATACCTATGCACTAAGATTCAATTAAGTTTTATAACAGTTTTGCAATAATAAAATATTTAGGTATCAGTGTACAGATCATAAGAAAAGCAAAATTGGATAAAACCTGTAACACTTTTTAATAAATTTACTGAAAAATGGTATCAGATTTCGAGAAATATTAATTTGAGCTATCAGGACTCAATTTCAAGAACACCGTTGCACTTGGATGAAAATGCATTTCAATAATCAGTTTTAGGCGAAGTTTCGATTAAATATATATGTAATTAAAAAAAACGTTTATCTTAGAAAAGTTTGTAACCGTCGATTTCACACTACTCTTTTACATGAAAAGACTTTAAATCTTGGAAAATGTTTTAAGTGGTCGATTGAGCATTACATTTTTACATGAAATTTTGGGGTTTAAATTTAGGAAACCATTTTGGGTCGGATTATGGTCGTAAATCCTTTGAAAAAGAATGATTGTTCGAGTGACTCTGGTACCCTCTAGCGCGCCGCCGAAGGGACATGAAAAAAAGACGCGGGGCAACAAAAAGTCGGGTATTTTTGTCGCGTGCTCGACGCGTTGAGCGCGCGACGTTCCCCACCCGGACGGCTCGCATCTCGGCGCCCGAGCGATCTTCAAGATCCCGCTACCGGCTCACTTGTAATTCGCTATTCGACCGACGTCTTGGTTTACAAAGTCTCGGGGATACTTTGATACGATGACTTGACTTCTGCCGACTGAAGCCGTGGCGGGCGTTCGAATCCCGACAGAACCGACGATATTCGTTACGAAAAAATTGCAAAAAAAATATAATCATAAGGAAAGTTGAAAAGAAAAAAAGTGCGAGATTAGTGTGTGGTGCTTGTGCGCGGATTTGTGACCATCGATTGGATTTGGTGACCGGTTCAAGATGAAGCGACAGCTGTCACAACAGTCACAGCAATCGCAACAGTCACAGCAACAATCCCAACAACAGTCCGTCACGCAGCAGCAATACATGCAGCAACGGACTGAGCGACAAGTTACGCGGCAACAAGTCACCAGTCAGCAGAGAGGTCGGTTCGACCACTTTTTCGAATTACAAATAACTATTCATTAAATTTAATTTAAATTACTTTTTTAATAAAATAATAAAAAAAGAAAATAATGCTTTTTAAATCCATTAAATTCATATCATTTGAATACATTTTTTTGACGATGCGATGACATATCGCAATGATTATTGCAAAACTTCTGTTGTAATTTCGTAGATTGTAATGCTTAGATTATCAGGGCTCAATTTAAAAAATTGAACATGTTTAGTCAACATGTTTAATTTTATACGCTGGGTTATACGAAGGTCATAAATATAGGCTGCTGTCAAGAGTAGGGGGTTGATGGTATATGAATTCGAAGAATGGGAAGAGAATTCGAGATTTTAGTATTGGACTGGTTTGAATGCGAAATGGGTGAAATAATTAATCCGGCGACTCGCGCATTTTAAGATCTTCCTGAAGGAAATCCACGACCGTGGAAGAACGGTCAAAGCGCACTCGAGCGTTCGCAGGATGATAACTGTAGAAGCACTTGGTTTTCTTATTCAATTTCTGCACGTTCCTTCTATATGTTTCGGTTCCTCGATTTCTTTTTCTAATTTTTCATTTCTATTCGCCTTGTTGCCTACTGGCACCCTATTGGGGTCATAGAGGTAACTTTGACATCTGAACAGTTGATGGCACAAACTCGTTTTATCTCTATCTTATTGTCTCTTCTTTTTATTAAATCCATTATTGTTTTTTCATGATAATAAAAATGTCATATTCACTCTCTTTGAACCAAGATCTCTTTACCCTTAACATAGCGCACAGACTGATTAATCGTAACCCAAAATAGCCGCAATTACTCACTTTTGAATTATTGAATTACTCATGAATATTTGCTAAGTGAGTCGCAAATATTTTGGCACGATTACCCCAAATGAGCATCTAATCCCGTCATAGGATGCAATTACTCTCACAATCTGCACCGAGAGTCAATCCTAAGAATACAGCAAAAGCGCATCAGCTCCCAAAAAAAGGAATCAATTCCAGTTGGAGAACGTAAATCGACTCCAAATGCTGTGTCTTTTTATATCCAATGGCTTTTCCCGAGTCGCCATGTCGCGTATACCACCGTGACACATTTTTTTACAATTTCAATCTTTTCACTTCCATCGCTCGGGGTTATTTTCGAACGCGCTCTCAGCGGTATCGCCGTCCGAAATAGCATCCTCCGCGTTGTGAAATTCCGCGGTTCGGGGACTCCCCGGCTTCCGCCCAGAACACGTGACACATCTGTCAAAATGGAAACCGCCCTTCTACTTGGGAAAAAATGACATTAAAATGTTAATGTACTTTCAATTATTCTTATTTTCAAACAATTTGCAATGCAAAACCATCTCAAATTTCGGTTTCCAAGTGTTAAGGAAATCCGTTTGACGTAAGAGGAAGCCTAGTGTTCGCCAAAATGACTGAGATCAGTGCAAAATCGCATTGGCAAAATGTCAACTACGTGGACGAATCAGAAATGCGGCTGAAAAAATTGTTTTTCAAATTGCCTCGCGTCGGAATTCCGCGACGAAGCGCAAAAGTGTCTCGTTGGCAAAACTTCAGCAATCGGCCGAGACTTTGCGATTAACGCTGACGGGATGTCCCGAATTTAAGGTGGCGAGAAAGTGTGAGCGGTTTCGGTCAATTGTTTACACGGGATAATTGACATTTTTTCGGAAATAAAGCCAACTGCGTATATGCGCGAAATTTGCGACAAGCTTTGACTGAGCCAAGAAAAGTATAGAGCAGATTTATAGTGGGCGTGATCTTGACTGACCCTCGAGAATTTTGATTATAAAATTTTCCGAAAATGCTTACGAATTTTGTATTCTGACATGTAGTTTTCGACCGTTAAATATTCATACATTTTGAGAAGCATTTGAAATGGTTACCCACAAAATTAGGGGATTGTTGTAAGGCAGAAAAAAAATTTACAATTGTGTACTCTTCATTTATTTTGTACCGTTACTGCCACAAATATATGCTTTAGAAAGCACTCGTTAACGTGCAAGGTCAGATTTTACGCGTAATGCTTCGAGACGTACAATTTGCTTTCTTCAGTTAGACACTTTTATTTTAAGCCATAAATCTGAGTGCGTGTGATATGTCTGATGAAGACTTGTTTGCATAAAATAACAAATAGTTGAATACCTGAATCGTTTATGTAGGGTTAAATGTCCGCAGCAAAGCAATACTGAATTAAATTTGTTTAAGAATAGATTTAAAAATGATATCTTGACGTACCCTGAGAGAAATGCTTATCGTTTAACGCAACTGTAACGATATTGTAAATGGATTCTGTTCTGGTTACTGTAATTTGTGTTCCGTAAACTAAAAATCAAGTTGCGCTTACTGTAATTACAGTTGGAATAACCAAACTCA
>JABFPB010007025.1:0-11431 GCA_022817645.1 Ceratoteleas bidentatus | reverse complement strand
ATGGGCATATATGGGCATATATGATTTTGTCATTTCATATATGGGCCGTATATGTTTCATTTTTACTAGGGTATCAGGAAGAGATTCCTAAATAATAATGTTCTAACGCATGAAGAAGTTAGTATTTATTTGTATAAGGTAAGTTTCATAAATATAATATAAATTTTGAAAATATCCGAAAGGAAACGTTTAAAATGTCATCAGAAGGATTTGAAGGCTTCTGAAACTCATAGGTTAACGTTGTGACAATGCATTTCATTCATACGTTTCTTCTTTGTGCCGTTTTAAAAAATGTCAAGTTATCTCTGAATGTTTTTCACGAAAGAATTTTTCTTTGAGATTCTTTTCATGTTCTTCCTACTAATTAGTCTTCGAAAAATGCTCGTGCGTTTTAGAGAGCTGGACTAGACATTCCTTCTATCGTATAGATTAAAATAAAACAACATGAGACACAATAGATTAACTCATGCTGGAATAAGAACAGATACAGTATGTCAGTATGGTTTTTTATTGTAAAAAGAAAATGTTGCAATGATTTGTTAATTTCTTTACCTATGTTTAATTAGCTACATGCCGTTGAAAGAATCAGACCTATATTTGGCTATGTAAACATACTATTTTATCATACGTGCGCGAAAATTGTACTTTTCATATAAAAATCCTTAAATATCAGGAAATAGTATATTTCGTATTAAGGGCGATGAAACGGAAAAGGCTAATTTCCATAGTTTTTTCTTGAAATAATAGAGAGTTCAATTCTGGTTATTGTGACTCATATCAAATACAATTAAAATCCATGGAACAGTAGTCATGCAAAATATGGCAAATAGGCTATCCCATAACAATTTTGTTTCGCGCAGGTTACCATTCACTTTTTATATCAAACGTCGATTTTTTATAAAAAGCTATGTCCTCAAAACCGCATAAATTTAATTCAATAACTACCGAAGATATGAATGTTTTTCTATGGCAATATATGCATACAAAATGGGAAAGCGTCGAATGGCGAAGATTGTCACTGAAATATTAGCTTCGTGTACCTTGTGCATGTTAAACACTGATTTGCATACTCGATAAATTCACTCAATAATTCACTGAGAATTACTTTGAACTTTTACAGCAATTGTTCTGATATGTGTAAAATAAATAATTTTAATAAGTTTTCATTTTATACTTTATATAATTATAACAGCTTATTTAAAATTCAGTAATATTTTTAACATTGTGCAATTTTTTCGCATTTTCCGAATGTAACTAAAAAGCGAAGGCTATCCCTAATATTTTGGGACATGGGTGTATTATTGTTGCCTACATCCAGGGGCTCACCTATTACGACAACGTTTAGACTGATAAAATGTCTGAGAATTGTTCATTGTTTTCGTTTAATTATTTGTCTAAGGGTATTATATTGCCCTTATGTATGAAGTATGATTATGAAGAATAATTAAATTATTTAATGACTGCGCGTACTTTAACTTATTAAAAATTCTTTAGTTTAACTTATTAAAAAAAATACTTCGCTTAAAATATTACTTAATCCTCAGTTATAATCTGCATACATTTTTACTTCAGAAAATTGAATACTTTCCTGCAGCATATTGTTTTTAATATTTATTACAAATATAATTTACATATCTTAAACTTTTGTCTAAACTTACTCTTAAATTGTACATACAAAAATTATAAACGTAAACAAATTAAATTAAAACAGTTTCTAATTGAAGAATAATAATTTAGCTTGATTATATGATGAGTAATTGCCGCATTTATCATACAATTGAAACACTGAAAGTCTGAATTGAAAACAAGAATAGGTGCGTCCAGTTATGGAACTCATTCAATGAATAAGAGATGAGAAGCAAATTGCTTTGACACTGTGTATCATGATTATCCTCCGTGGTAAAAAAACTCAATCGATCAAGCAGAATCAAAACTGTGCTAAATGTTTTAAGTGAAAACAACGAAATATTTGTTTTTGCTGTCTAAATATCATATCAATAGCCAGCGATACATAAAATTTATAAGCGATTCCAATAATTTAATTTTATGACTATAATTTTCATTTAAGTAAATATTTCTATGGTGCTTTAGCAATTATGAAAGCATCATGCCATGTTGTTATTATTTTTTCTAATTATTAAACTACGACATTTCGAAAGTTAATGTTGTGATAGAACAATTACGATCAGATTAACATGTCGTTTGCTTAAATATTGAAAATAATATAAAAAGGTTAATTCGCAAATTACTTATTCCAATATAGAAGTAAAACTTTATTTATTGTCAAAAGATTGCATTTTGTTGCACACTCATGTTTATTATATTAATTACTGTTCATATTAAGACTCCTTTATAATGAAAAAACAGATTTAGGTGTACGTATACATGCTTTTACAATCACTTACAAATATCAGGTTTCGAATGGAACCGGACCTTTCGAATAATGTAAATCACACGATTTCGATCCTACGAATATTAAAAAATATGATGCCCAAACATACTTTCCAGTTTCCGTTATTTGAGACACGTCTCACCCATCATTTAATCTCCAAATAAAACAGCCGACTTTATAAAATGTAAATTTTATGATGAGAAAGTATTTTAAATATATTAATTTCTGTGTCAAAACTTTTAGAGCATCGTGATTGTTATCAAGAATTTATATGCAATTATTTGTAAAAATGTCATTCAAATTATTCATGAGGTATGCCATTCAGAAGCAATTCATTCATAATTACATTGAAAAAGATATAATAACCTTGTTATTATAACTTATTAATTAACCGACAATGTCATAATTTAATCTCCAATATAGTTGTAATACTGCAAACATAAAATCGTAATGGTGTAATCAACACTACGTACAATGTTGAAATACGATGATTGAAATTATATGTATACTAAGATACAAAATTTATATTTGAAAAATTCATAAAAGTTTATATAATTTTTTAAATCTTTAGAAATAAACAAAATACACAAGCAATACCAATTGAAATTATTTCTTTAATTCAAAAAGGCATACAATAATGAATCATCTTAAACACCGTTGAAGGTCATATTTGTAAGGTAAGAAAAGTACAACCAGTATATATTATAACAATGTATTTGAACATAAGAATGCTTGGATTCAGAGGTACACATTGACAATGAGGGCAACTGTAACATTGCGACTAGCCTCTCTGTTTGATTTTTCGACTCCACGAGTCTACTTTATATTACACGAGTGAGTCATGACAATTCAATGTATGTACACGTTACATCATTACTCGCCAGCTTGCACATAAATTACTTTCATATAAATAACAATAAATATACCGCGATTCGTCAAAATCCACTTGTATGCAAACCACTATGAAACCTAAATTATTACACAGGCATTCAGATTCT
Organism: Ceratoteleas bidentatus; assembly: GCA_022817645.1. Taxonomy (NCBI): domain Eukaryota; kingdom Metazoa; phylum Arthropoda; class Insecta; order Hymenoptera; family Scelionidae; genus Ceratoteleas; species Ceratoteleas bidentatus. The sequence continues at coordinate 8,041 of JABFPB010007025.1, read as the reverse complement.
ATTTCCATGTTAAATAAATTAAACGATTCATCATCACAACAAATATACAACTCAGCAGGCAAACATTGAGCATCTTCTGAAATTCCAAATTCGTGCCGATACCATTGCATCCCTATCTACTCATAATAACCATCCAACCAGATCATACCCTCGTTTGCCAGCTCGTCGCAATTTCCTCTAGGAGATACTAAACTGCTTGATTTTGATTTTTACAGGCTCATTGCTTACGTTACTGGGTTTGCATTAAAATGTATTTTTCGTCTTGAAAGCGACGGTATCGTTGATCGCTTTCCAGGAGTATTGTGTCTATTAGATAAGGCGACCAGGTCAACGGTGGTAGCCAGAGTAGGCCTGGTTGTGGGCGTTGTCGTCCCATCCGGAAGCGGCTCCGGCCGACCAACCCGCGGAATTACCGGCGTACGTGTTACCGGTGTTCCATCCAGCGTTGTTGTACGCGGTCACGTCGTGTCCCGGGGCGCTTTTGCCGGCGAGCAGCGACTTGATTCCCAGGAAGGCGGAGATGGCGATAGAGATGAGCGAGACGAACACGGCCTTCTTGGCCATGAACGCGATGGCGAAGTAAGCGAGGGCAGCGAGGGCACTCATCTTCAGCTTGAGGGCGCCGAGGATCAGGGGCAGGAACTTGTGCAGCGCCTTCTTCTTGCCACGACCTGGATCGGGAGAAAAACGAAAAGCATTAATTCCCGCTCCGCTCGATTCGAAAGTCAAGAACCGATTGCTCATCGGGATGACTGTTATTACGATCGAGTAAAAGTAAACAGATCTCGATCATTTTACTTTCGTCAATCAACTGCGATTAATCATTACCTTCAACGACTTCATCGAGATCTTGACGGATGTCCTGTGGCACGTACTCCTTGATGGCACGCACGGACTGTCCAACTTTTTCCATAATTGGGGCAAAGTTGATCTGCAAACAATCGTATGGTTAGCGTCACGTGCACGAGTTTGACATATTGCCCGAGAAATTTAGCTTGGAATGTCGTTCAGTACCTTCAGGCTGCGGCCGCTGAAGAAGTCACCGACCTCTTCACCGACGAAGTTCTCGAGGGCGTTTTGTCTGTCGGCGACATTGCCGGCCTGCTCGATTTCCTGCTCGTAGACGAGGTTCTTGTTGGTCCTGGCGGAACGGCCATCCTTGGCCTTGACAAGGCTGACGCCATCGAGGAGTTCAAAGGTATCCTTGCTGAAGAACTCGCGGGCCTTACGGAACAGGCTCTTCTGCACGCAGGATATGCTGTCCTGCTGGAGACATTGGTCGAGGCTCTGGCCAGCGGCGAGGACCACCGCGGCGGAAAGGAACACGACGGCCAACAACTTCATTATTCTGCTATCGAGTCACGCACTGGTCTCAACGAGTCCGATTTTCTTTTATATACGGGCACACCAAATTGTGGTGGGACCGGCGACGCACAAAACGAACGAACCGAACGGCCGAGGTGTACCAGACCCGAAACGCGCCTTGTGCAAGTCGAAATTTCGTATGGTCCATCGAACAGGATCTTTACCTTATATTACGCGGCCCCCACTTTTGGCCCGCGTGTGTCCCCCTACCGCATTTTTCTTCACATTTGACACGCGCGTCCGTGTGCGCCAGGTAGCTTCCTCAAAGGTGGGAAGGAAATGCTAATGGGCCTTTGACGCTAGCTGGGCGGGATCTTCTAATGGCTGATTTATCGGGAGCCGGGGACCACTAACTGTACTTTTCGCCAACTCTAGCCGACTCTTTCGCAGGTCAAGGTTTGCCGACGACGAACGTATTTGCATGAACGATGAGCACATTTCAGGCCCCAAGCACAATGACGCGAGATGCTCACTTCTATAAACGCGGTTAATGGACGGAACGGAACGTTTGAAAACGAGCAAATTTACATTTTTTCGAGAAAACGGGATACCCGGATGGAAAAGAGAATTCGGAGACCGCACCAAGACGTGACGCGCCGTAACCCAATTTCGTAGGCTTGCGTAATACGAGTGCGCGAAACAATCGCGGTGCATTATGTTACTGTGACGCGATTATTTGGCAATCGTGGTCGATTGTTCTAATTGAATTGTGTATATTTATGGGTACCTGATACATTTTCGGGGTAATGAATGTTTATGTTTCGTTCGTACTTCCGGGTAATAAAAAATTGTAACTTTGTTGCTTTGTTGATATCAAAGAAATTCAGAGGTAAAAAATGTTAAGTACAATTGAACGAAAGCGCCGTTGATCGTAAAAAATGAATATTCATTCGCCAATGAAGTTTTTATTCAATTATTTTCTCATTTTCACATTCAAATTTCAAACACAAATCTCACCGAATTCCTAAACGTAAAAATTGACATAAATTTATATTAGAAACTTAATATATTCCATTTTTTGGAGATTGGTATACGATTATCCCAATTTCTCAGCGAGCTGGCCATTACTTTTTTAGATTTTCTTTGCGTGGCCTACAAAATGGAACAATATTTTATGTCTCCCAATGCGTAATAAATATTAATGATTGTTTGTTTAAATTCGAAAAACGGAACTGTATTCAAATTACAAAGGACAATTTATAAATACAATTTCATTTTATCCAAAACTTTTATTGATTCAACTTAGAATAAACCATTCAAATCAATGAAAGCATGAAATCATTTATTTCAAACTAATTACGTCTTCCATTAACCACATAATGTATGTAGAACGTGAATCGAACAAAAACAACGATTTCTTCCCGATTGCGTTTACTTTTTGTTATAACATTAGTTCAGCTTTAATTAATTACGCGTTTCGAAAGGATTACAGCGTTACAAATTTCATTGAACACATGGATTTAAAACCAAGAGTTTAGAATGCACAATTTTTAACATACTCGTACTATCTAATGTTGTATATGAAATGTTGATTAAATAAGATTCCTTTCAATTTCGCGAGAAATATTTATCGCGCTGATGCCTTTCAATAACAGAGCACTACTTTCTATACTCACAAATTCAATTTAACGTAGCATTAAACAAACTATACTATGTTAAACTTGGCCACATTTTTTAAGTAGGATGTCCGTAGAATGTAAAAATTATAAATAATTGCTTTACTGATAACTGTTCAAATCATTTGAACATTACAGTTACATCACTTAAAGCAACCTAAAAGAAAACGTGTTATTACACTTAAATACTGCAAACGTATGTACACATTAAAATTCGCATAACATTGTCGGACATTAAGAAGGAAAAAACGTGGCTAAGCACTAACTATTGCCCTGTTAGTTTTTCACATTTCCCCATTTTAGGACAATGGATAATTAAAACAAGACTTAATTTATTCGCGTATATGCTTAGAAGTTTACAAGACCTGCAATTTTATCTCCATTCTTTCATTGCATAAACATTCTACTTTTGCATTAATTTTTTTACTTCCCTTTGCTTCCATCCTTATTTCTATTCACTTCCCTGCCATTAACTTCTCAGTCCATCAATCAATACAATCAATCGTATTTTAATTCAGCGTTAAATCATTTTACATAATCTATACTACAATAAATTACAGTAATTTACTCATGAAATAAACCCGAAAAAATGCACGATTATTTATCTTAGTAAACAGTATACCTTTAAGCTCAAGATATATTTAATGCATTACATTAATTTAATTGCGAAACTGTTGCAACTAAAGTATATACGATGGAGTAATTTTTATTTCGGGAATATGAAACAAATAACTGTATTTTAACCAAACGCGCATGAAAACGCATTTTAACGTACCACAACATACTATTTCGTATGTTGTGGTCAATTCGCCAACGATTATTAATACTTTTCCATTCGTAATGTAGCAATTATTAAATTCTAGCACGAAATAAAATAAGAACAATTTTTTTCATTCAGTTGTGTTTCACTTTCTGAGAATCTTGACTTTTTTACGAGCTCACAGGAATTTATGATCACCTCAACCATGGCCAAACCATCTTATTAGTGAAAGTTTAAGCTCTCGTCTCCGACAGTGTAATGAAAGTTTTCGTGCCCAAGCAAGATTACTATTCTTATCGGTTTTAAATTGTAAATAGGGCATATTGGTGTTCCAAAACAGGACCTGCAGGGCTCGCCCGGCTGAAGGGAAAGTGTGTGAACATTTTTTTGATGAACATAAGTCGCGTTCAATATGAATAATGATGATGATGATACCTTTATCTGGGACGAGATTTTCTTTCCGTAAATTATAATACAGATGAAACAAAGAAAGAATAAAATGAGATCAAGTTAGGGTGTTTTCACTTGTTCAGATTCAAATTCAATGCACGTCACTTGACTGTGGAACTGTGAGAAAGGAACGTAATAAATGTATAATAACACCTTCAAATTTCATTGTTTTCGGTTGTATTGTCGTCGAAATTCATTTTTACATTTTCGTACGTTGCATGTGAAAAAAGTTGAAAGTGAGTGAGTCAAATTGACTTGTTTATCGCAAAGATGTAAAGTGTGCATGTAAAAAAATTTTAATGCTCCAAAAAGTCGTCTTTTTTTGGCGATCTACAATTACATGCAATTTGGTACTTTTGGATAATTATACTTAGCCAAAGATTTTTGAAAGGTACAATATCTTCTTTTAAACCAAGTATTGCTGCAAAATTTGCACGAGAAGTGTTAAAAATAAAAATACGTAGCTTCGCATATTCATAAAGTATTTATTGAATTATTTTAATTTGATATGCTGTACTTTAACAATGATTGTTTTCTTAATTCAATCAATTTATTTATTACGTATTATCTAATTAATAAATTATAATAAGATTGAAAGTATTCAAATCACATTAAAAAATTGAATAAAAATGAGTACATAATAGTAAGATGCGAAAGTACTTTCCTAATGAAACTGATTTTATTTCGTAACATAAATTTTTTGTGCGTTCTTACTTTCTTATTTTTCGTAGCACAATATGCGATGAATCTTTCTGGGCTATCTTTCTTCTCCCAAGAAAAAGTTTATAATCTTGACGTCATTGATGACTCAGCCGTTTACTGGTAGTATCAGAGTAATGCAGTAGTACATTGGTGAAATGTGTGCAAGTTTCCTTACAATTGTAATTAAATTACATTGAAAAACTTGTAGAAATGCAATAAATGCCACGTTTTCATATCTCACACGGATAAATTGCAAATAGTTTGATTGTAAACTGCGGCAATTTCATTAAAAAATACTAAGACACTACAAAAAATACTAAGACATTTCATTAAAAAATACTGAGAGTGCAATAAACTAAGAGTAAATTCGAATCCCATAAAAAAATACGCAGCACCTAATTAAATGAAAATTTCAGTTAATATGGGCCAACTTTAAACAACATGAACATGAATAATTGAGAAAAGTCTAAAACTTATCCCCAATTTATTGATTAATTCAGTAGAACAGCCTTTGTAAAAATGGAATTTCTGAAAATGTACGAACAAATCCGAAAAATTCTGAAAACAATCTGAAAGGTCTCAATTTTGACATTGTTTCAGATTTCAGACATTTTCAGACATTTCTTATTTTCATGTATATAACGAAAAATAGTATAATCATCTGAAACTGAGATGAGGATAATCTGACAAAATCCAAAATGGGTCTAGATTGGGACTTTTCTAACATTTTCAGACTCTCCAAAATTACAATAAATATTGCATTCATACGTTATTGTTCGCTTTTAGAACGTTCTAAAATTTCATCCAATTATTGATGCAAGTTCATATTTCATTCACTTTTAAAGTTTTAATTCTATGCGTATTTTTCTAAAAATGAGATGCCTGCGTAAGTAAACTGTAAAATCCGACCTCTAAGAAAACATTGTTTCACGCTTCTCAAACTTAATTACGAATAATATAGATGACTATCAAAATCAGGTGTGCACAAAATACCGCGTAATTAACGTTTATATTCGTAAAATATTTGCATAACATAACTATTCATAAGATGTAGTACACGGAAAAAAAGTTTACCTAATTCCCCTAAGGGAGCACCTTAGTTGAATCAACGTTGATTTAACGTTCCCGAAATCCTTGAATCAACGTTGATTTTCACGTTGATCAAGTTTGAATCAACGTTAATCTAAGGTTCAACCAGAGTTGATTCAACAGCATGTTAACGTTGATTCAACCGTTAATTCAAAACGTTGATTCAAAACGTTTGCTAAAAACGTTGATTCAACCTTCCTCAACCCGGACATTCCTTGTCCGGGTTGGGGAAGTTGACTCAACGTTGAATTACCGATCCAGCAACGTTGAACCAACGTTAATTCAAGGATTTCGGGAACGTTGAATCAATGTTGATTCAACTAACGTGCTCCCTTAGGGCTCAAGTAAATATTTACCTGATTCAAGTAAATGTTCATTTGTTTCAGACGTTTGACGTTTACTTGTTCAAATCTTTTTCCGTGTATATATCTTGTGGATCTAATTTTAATAATAGTTTATAACAAAAATACAATTAGTCAAGAACATTTAACAAACGTACTGTGACAGCATCGCAGCACATTTCGTGCTTGAGAGTAATTGCACTAATTTCCGTAAGAAGTAACAATTTTACAGCAATGTTGTTCTAACGGTTCTTGGTGATTCTCATGTATAACCCGACGGTTAAAATGTGAGTGCTTCTACTTGCAAGTGAAATTAACATATTTGGCAAGCTTTACTGAGACATCGTGAAATCCATTGAACGATTTATATATTTGATATATTGGTATATATTTGAAATTCGTGTAAAGTTATTTGAATAAAATACAATAATTTTTCAAAACTATGATATTGTAAATATGCTATCCCGAAACATTTATTTCTGAGGTTACAATATTACTTTTTTAATTTATTTGATCGCAATAAAATATTATTTATTAGTATCGCATTATATCACGTGGTAACAAAAAATTCAATTTTCCACCATAGGCCGTTTAGTGGACTTCACCATTTATTTTGAGCAGAAACAATGATCGTTAAATATACTTTCCCAATCTCGGTTTCGTAGACTATAGAATGTACAATTAGAAAATCGAAAATTAGTAGATTTATTACAAATTAAATCAGTAACGCGTGAAAAATCATTAAACTTAATGCGCATTTGACTCTTTATATTTCCTATAATTTCTAATGTCTCTGTTCCTAATTTTCACTTGGACTTCTCCGATTAGTAAACGTTTCTCTTACAAACTGACTAACGAAGTATGAACATTGAGCTCGTAGTAAAACGTTGAAATAGTTACCAGAATTATATGTTCGCTTTGCTGAATTAGCATAGATTTTAGGGCAATTTTAAATGTGATAAATTAAGCATATATCACTGAAACAATTATTGATTAAATCATACAAACTATTTTGTGTAAATATAGTGTTATTCTTCATTTACTTCAAGAAACCAAAATTCGATCGATAAATTTGCTTAACTAGTGATATTTTAACAAAATATTTTAGTTTATTTAATCAAAACATTTCTGCGAGGAAGGCATAAGTTGAGCTAATGGTAAAATTAGTATCGTAAAATAATAGCTCCCTAATGAATTTCATCTGAAAGTGATGCACGTAACACTAATGATCACAGTGAATTCAGTTTTTGTAATGCAATGCTGAGTACCGATATCTAATGATGTAATTTTTTACGAGCGCCATAAAATTTTATGAACGAAATATAAAAGAAACTGAATCGAGTTACAGATAAACGAAAATAGAACAGATTCATATATTGAAAGAAACGAAATTACAGATTTCTATTCAGAACGAAATTACAGATTTACATCAGTCCCCATCGAATCCCAGAAATTATTTATTTTAAATATTTTCTTAGTTTAATACACACCCAGTTAAAAAATACCATCAGAAACGATTAGATACATATAGAAACCTTTAGCCTCAATTTTGTAGAATTTTGACACGGAGTTACAAATCAATTTAAAAATGTGTCATATTGTTTTAAATTGCAAACTTACAAAAATTAAAGCAGTCTTGACCTGCACTATTAAAAATATCCTTTTGGTCCAAAATAAAGCATTTTGGCACAAAAGAAATCATTTTGGCAGAAAAGGAA
>JABFPB010007024.1:0-11430 GCA_022817645.1 Ceratoteleas bidentatus | reverse complement strand
GCTATCATTACACAAAAAATCATGATGATCGGTTGAAAAATGACGAAAATAGCCATTTCACTTGCGATACCCCTTAACGTAGCGTTACTTTAAGGTTAAAATTTTACTCCTTTAAGTTACGAGCTTTATATCTGAAACAGCCCACTTGGGTTGGTTGGTTAGAACCGATCCAGTTTCTCACTCTGTTTTAAATGGCGTAAAAGCAAGAAGGACAGAATGGATCGGATCCAACCAACTGAACATGTTAAATCATCCAGCGTTCAATCTCGTAACTTTGGGCGCGATGTCTTTCACGTGCGACTGCAGCGCTCCCTTATTTGCAAGGCATCGTTCGCCTACAATGGAGCGTCTTTCCACACCGAACGGTGATATGTCAACCCACGTGAGTCCGCTATGCACCCACGTTGGAGCGCTGCGGTCCTACTGCAGGCGAACTGCTGTGGGTTAAAATTTGTTTCTTTTATGGACGAATATTGAACATGGAACTGTGAACTATTAGACATTTCTTTTTAAATAAAAAGCTTTGACACTATTTTATTACATTCACAACTTTATTTACAAGAACCAAACAGCTAGTAACAGGCTTTGCGGTACGAGAGAGCTGCAGGCAGTTAGAGGGGCAACGCGCCAATCTGCCAACTGCGCGTTGCGTTACTTCGACATCGGACTGATGCCCCAACTGCTTCGGCGCTTTGTCGATAGGCAGCAGTGAGGGGCGTTGACGGGTGAGGCGTATTGCGATGAGGACAGCTTTGCGGTGCGCAAACATCGGAGGAAGCTCGCGTTTGGGACAGAGGCGCCTAATTGTATAACAGATGTCGGTAACGAGTTCGGAATGATACAATGAAAATTCTGCAATTACTTTCAAGATTTTTCAAGTATTCTGCAGAGGTGTAAACGTTACAGAAAAAAATGTTTAAACATCTTTGTATGGGTTCATTAAAAAATACGTACATAGCAGGGAGAGCGGAGAGGGGATTCACCAGCTGCGCATCTTTGACATCGGCTTGCGTCAAGACGTAGCGGATTGAAGCCCTATCTGCTTTAACTACTTTTCGGATGACCGTAGTGGCGCATTGCCATGGAATGCCAAATGAGCGGTTTGTCACACTCGACGCCGGCTGGTGATCTGGCGCAGCTGCGCAGAGGGCCAGCTGGGCGCACAGCGCACATCCACGGCGGCTTGCAGTGACGCGGTGGCGCAAAGGAGCAAGTTCGGAAGATTGTGGGCAGGAGTGAGGGCAAAGTTATTGGTTTGAGATATGGACAGCGACGCCGTGCGCCAGCTTTGTGGGCGGCCTACACTATGGCGCATTGGCGTGGAACGGCAGCTGGGAGGTTCGTCACCTTTGATGGCGGCTGGTCTGGCGCCACAGCGAAGAAAGCCGGCTGCGCGATGAGTGCACTTCAACGACGGCGTAGAGCAGCAAGTTCGGAGGACTGTGGGCAGGAGCGATGGCGCAGATATCGGCTTGGGATAGGAAAATCGGCGGCTGCTTGAAGAATCACGGTAGCCAACAGCAGCATGCTCGGCAGAATGTGAGCAGGAACGAGAGTGAATCATCGTCTTCTAAAGGGGCAGTGCCGCGGTACGCCAACTTTGTTAGACTGCAGTGTCGCAATGGCACAATTCAGGATCTTTGGCCGCTTTTGAGCAGGTGTGAGGGCGAAGGCATCGACTAGCATCAGAAACAGCGACGCAGAACGCCAACTTTGTTGGCGGCCTGAGCAGTGGCGCATTTGGGCCAGTCCGACTTGCGGCAGAGTCGCCCGGTAATTTTCGTGCCCGTGAAGACCTGGGTAAGGTAGTCGTTCGGTCGGACCCACCCCTCCGCAAGAATTTACGTCCTCATTGAGAAAGAAGGCGTGACTGATGGAGGCGCCACCTCCTCTGTTTGCTGTACAATACACAGGTCTCCTGCCTGGTGCCAAGCAGGCGCTCCAGCATCTCCCGTATCACCGCTTGACGGGGTCTCCCGTTTGCCATGACCATCTCCCCATTCACGATGTAGCTCCCATCCGCCCGTAGATGGTACATGGCCGCTGCACTCTGTAGTTGCAGCTGCATCGGTAGAACACCAGCTACCACGGTCTTTGACCGCAGAAGGGGCGGTCCGATACGCCTTTGTGAAGCGATTGAGCGCAGCACGCTGCGCGGGGTCCGGGCAAGCCTTAAGCTTCAGGGGCTTGTATATTCGTTCCTACCGCTACATAGGGAACGGAAGCTGCGTATGTAGCATCGGGAATGAAGTAACCCAGGTAAATCGTCGTCATGCACTCGTAGCCGAGGCCCCAGACTGATAGCCATCCGCGCCAGCTTGGAGAAAACCGCTACCGTCTTCACCGCGATGTGTGCAACTTTCTTGGCCATGCTGAAGTGCGTGCCGTAGGTCACCCGGTGGTACTTGGCGGCAGGCACCACGGCGATATTCGCCTTATACATCCTGATGGTCAGAGGACGCCGGATGTCCAGAACACCTTTCAGTAAGAGCATTTTGGACTTCCGTGCCGAGAACTTCAGCTTCTTAGTCGCAGCCCACTCCACAAGCCTGGAAACCATCAGTTGGCCCTTCTCCTGAAGTTGCCGTAGGGACAGCGACGCGGTACGCGAATAGTGTTGGCCTGCGCAGAGGCGCATTGGCATGGAATGCCAGCTGAGTGGAACGTCACCCTGGACGCCGGCTGATGGCCTGACGCAGCAGTACAGAGAGCGTGCTGGGTTGTTAGCGCACTTCGACGCGGCTTGCAGTCGCGATGGCGCTGAACAGCAAGTTACGCGGATTGTGAGCAGGAGCAACGGCGGAGGCGTCGTCTTATGATAAGGACAGCAGCGCGGTGCGCCAACGGTATTGGCAGCCTGCGCAGTGGCGCATTGGCGTGGCATGCCAGCTGAGTGGGTTGTCACCCTCGACGACGGCTGGAGGCCTGGCGAAACAGCGCAAAAAGCCCAGATGGGCGGGTAATGCACTTCGACGGCGACTTTCAGATTCGTGGTGACGCTGGACAGCATTTTTGGCAGATTGTGAGCATGAGTGCGAGCGAAGGCATCGTCTTGCAAAGGGGCAGCGTCGCGGTGCGCTGCCCCTTTGCCACTACCGGCCGCAACTTTGTTAGCGGCCGGTAGTGGCGCATTGGCGTGTAATGCCAGCTAAGTGGGTCGTCACCCTGGACGGCGACTGGTGGCCTGGCGCAGCAGTGCAGAGAGCCTGCTGGGTGGTTAGAGAGCTTCGACACGGTTTGCAGAGTCGCACTGGCGCGATGAGATGTTCCTGATCAATCAGTTTTCCAGCAATTTGCTAAAGGAATAATGACGTTTCCTCTATTGTGCACCACTGATATCACTGGATAAATAACTTGCTCGAATGAAATGAATCGTCGCCCGGCATTTTCCACATATGGTCGTATGTAGCTCGGTCTAAATGCAGGATTTTGCGTATCTAGTAGGCTTCCAATCATCCCCGAAATGGCGCGACCGTTGACATCGGCGAATGTCACTAGATTTTGACAGCCGTAGAAACCAACTGTAGTATGCGGAATGTAATTACGGTAGTGCCGTTCGACGTGGTCATGTACTTTATATTTAGCTCCGTGAATCATCGCCGAGTTAAATAGTTCAACATCGCATTTGGGACAATCTCGAATCCGGCCTCCGCAAACAGTCCTACACTTTTCAGGCCTTTGAATGATCGACCCGTGGATAGTCCTGGAGGAATGTCCCAGTGAGCATCCATCAGATACTCACGCATCAGGTCTTTTGCTCTGAGTGAAACAGCGTCATCCAGGATGGCGTCTTCGAGGAATTTCGCTATCAGGAAATTTTTTTGTCAGTGCTATTTGCTTAGCACGGTCATTTGGACTCTTTACATTGTCAACCAACTTCTTATTCCATGCCTCGAATATAGACCAAGAGTAAACCCACAAGGGACCCCAATTCCTGACCGACGTAATAAGATGTCGAAGTAAGTGGATATTATATACCATATGCGCATCGCCGAATCTCTGAAATCCTTCAGTGAACTCGCCCAATAAATCCTCTGCGCTATTCAGTTCCGCGGGTGCGATTGATGCTAGGTTGAGCAAAAAGATGGCTTCCGAAAGTTTGGTCAGCAACGCATGCTCTGGCTCCGATAGTACATCTTTTAAAACTACGGGAGCATAACAGAGCAACCAGTTGCGCCATTCACTGCCCTTCCAAAACGCCGCAAACTTTAAACCCCGCGGACGTCGAGATATACGTGTTGGCGTCTTAATCTCATCAAGTTGAGCGTCGATGGTCGCAGTGCTGTCGGGATGTCCCACGTACCACGGATTGTCAACGTCGCTCAGGATGATGTCTGTGAATCTTTTTGTCACACCTTCAAAAACATTATGGAAGCCATCGACAACCACTCCAGACGACAGATCGAATTGAGGGATCGCTGCGATAACTGGCAGCCCTTTAACTCCGTTTATAGTGACTCCTGTTTCCGATGCGGTAGTCATGTTATTTAAGATGTCTTGATGAGTCCGCCTCCGAGCTACTATTGCGGCGGGGTAATAATGGATGTTGCCGTCTCTCTCTCCTGGAACATTACAGAAGGTGCACCCATAATACCCATTAAAACGAGTCATATTAAGGATGTCGTATCATGCATTGGAATCTGTTACTAGAATACACGTAACAAATTTGCTTTCTCGGTGTCTTCCATCTTCCGGTGTCCATCTGATTCCAGTCATTCGCAGGCTGAACAATTCTTTTATGACCAGTTTGAGAAAAATGTTAGGGGACGATTTTCCGCGACCAACCCACACTCCTCCAAAGAGCATGTGTTGCTTTCGTGCGTGTGGTGGCAGTTCGTTTAAAACGAAGAGCACAGGTATTGCAGTGGCTGTAGAGGATTTCGCAACGCTAACGTCGTCCAGCCACATCGTCAACGAGAAATTGTCGCGATTTCCTAAGAACCCCTCTTCTAATTCATGGTACATGGCACCGTCGTAAATATCTTCGAAGTTGTCCTCGTTCCACTTAGTTCGGGTGTCTCGGTACATCAGCGAAACTGCCATGTTGGGCCGATTGAGCAGTTCTATCAGCTGCGCTCGAATGCTGACTTGCAGGAAGTAAGCCAGCGGTAGATTTTTTTTTCCGGGACCGCAAGCGTCAGAATGTAAGACATTGATCCATTTCCAATCAATATCTTACATTCTGCACAAAACGTAATACCTGAGGTGGTCTTCATTGCGCCCAAGCATCTCCCAAAACTTCTCCTTGTATTCCGGCAGAACTGGTTCCTCGTATCTTGCGTTGGCTTGTCGCATGTCTGCCAAAAATGACTCGTATGTTTGTTTAAAACGAATCATTTTGCACAAACATGTGAGAAGCTCATCGGGACGCCAGACTGCTGTGGGCGCTACATTCTCGTTTGTCTTTCTAATACTGGGGTTGTAAGTGTAAAAAGGGATGTGTAATCGTTAGCGCCTTCTTCGTCTTCTTCGCTTGCTAATCCATCCGAATCGGATCGTGAAAAAACGCTTTCAGATGACGATTCGAGGGTCGCATTTCCTAAAGAGCTACCATCATTATCCAACTCTTCCTCCCATTCTCCGTCAGAATCCATATCCTCATCTCCATCTATCTCTTCATCTCCGTCGATCTCCTCATCCACACCAGTCTCCTCATCAACAGCAATCTCCTCATCAACATCGATCTCCTCACCAACATCAATGTTCTCATCAACATCAATCTCCTCGTCAAAATCCATTTCTTCATCACCATTCATCTAGTTAGGAAAATAGGTATGTTAACCTGGCTCAACCATTGTAGCACAATCCAATTAAAACTATCAGAATATTTAGTACTCATTAATTACTAATTAATTACCAAAAAACCAAATTCGTTACTCTTACTTTTTAAAAAATAAATAGGGTTGAGCTAGCTGGACGGTTAAGCTAGCTTAGCCATAGAAAAACATTTTTTTTAATTAATTGCATTACGAGGTAAAGAGTTAGTTAATGGATGCAATCTCAGATGGTTCCAGTTGTTTGAGCTGGAGTAATTAATTCTAGACTCGAGGTATAGAATTAAGTACTCGTATAATGCAGTCTCAGATTCATTCCAGTTCATTGGTCTGAAGTAATTAACTCCAGACTGATGGTACAGAATTAATTACTGGATTAATAGAATGTTAAATGCATTCCAACTGGTTGTGCTGAAGTAATTAATTGTAGACTCGAGTTAAACAATTAATTACTCATTTAATGCCGACTTCCGGTTGCGAGCAGTTGGCGAGTGGATGTGACTGTTGTTGTGTTGAGAGGAAGAGGGGGTGGAAAAGGGGTGGAAAGGAACAGGGTGTGCGACGAAGGGAAAGGGCAGCAGTGACGCAGTGGGGAAGTGGGGAAAAAAGGGAGTGGAAAGGTAGGATTGAATTTGGAGGTTAGGTATACGGAGGGTAGTGCGGTGGGAGATGAAGTGCGTGGGAGAGCATGGAGGAAACGTCAGATGGCGACACGAGTAGGGTAGAGGAGGACCCGGGAGATAAAGGAGATTTCGAAAAGGCGAAAGTAGGTAGACCAGTGATAGCGAGTAGTTGGAGCCGAATGAAGTCAGGAAGTGATTGGGATATAAGAGATTTGATGAAAAGGAAAAGGGCTAAAGAAGTGGACGAGGAAGGGGATAAGAAGGGGAAGATGGAAATGGATTTGAAGGGAGAGATTAGGAACGCGATAGTGGAAAAAATGGATGCGGCGTTAATGAGGTGGGAGCGAATGCTTGATAAAAAGCTGGGGGATTGGATGGAGCAAGAAAGGAGGGAAAGAGTAATCCAGATGGAAGGTTTAAGGAAGGAATTTAAGGAGAGACTGGGGGTAATGGAGAAAAATTGGGAGGAAACATGGAACAAGTGGAAGGAGGAGCAGGGCAACACAAAGGGGGTGGGGGGAGGGGAGGAGGGAAAGGCCTTGGAAGAGGCGGTGCTGGAAAGGGTTAAGGATAGGATAGAGTAGATAGCAGAGGAAAGGACGGACAAAAGAGAGGGGACGGAAGAGGGAGGATGGAGGGAGGAAATGGTGGAGATAAAAAGATGGAAGGAAAGGAGGGAAAGGGAGGACAGGAAGCAGAATTTTGTGATCTTCGGGTGGAAAGGGATGGAAAGGGTGAACGCAGGGGCGGTGGTTGAAATACTGAGAGGGGGTATAGGGTACGATGGAGAAGAGGCCGAGTTGGAGGAAGTAAGGGAGGTTAGGATGAACGAGAGCAAAATGATTTGGGTCAGAATGAAAAGCGAGGAAGGTAAAGAACGTATAATGTCGAACAAGTCGAAGTTGAGAGGGAGCGAGTTGTACATTGAGCACGATAGAACTAAGAGAGAGAGAGAGATACAGAAATCTATTAAAAGGAGGGCGGAGGAGGAAAAAAAGACGAGGAGAGGGTTAGTGAAGGTAGGGTATATGTCGCTGAAGGTAGGGAGAGTGGTGTACAGATGGGATGAAAATAAAGAGGAACTCAGGGAGGTAAAAAACGGGGTAGGAGGGGGGAGAGGTCGGGAATAAGGGTTCTATTCTGGAATATAGCAGGCATGAAGGGAAAACAGGAAGAGTTTTGGGAGTATATAAAAAGTTTTGACGTGATTGGTTTGACAGAGACGTGGGTAGACAAAAAGGAATGGGAAAGGATTAAAGGAAAGCTGCCGGAGGAGTGGGGGTGGAAATGCCAAGAAGCAACGAGAGACAACAGGAAAGGAAGGGCGAAAGGGGGGATATTAACAGGGGTGAAAAAACATTTGCAAGGACAAGGAGAAAGGGGGGACAAGGAAGGAATAGTAGGGAGAAATGTGGTACTAAAGGGAAGGACTTGGGATATAGTAACGTGTTACAACAGAGGTGGTCGCAGAGAAACATTGCAGGAGTTAGATGAGGTGGTAAGGGAAGAAAAGGAGAGGCTTGTATTGGTGGGGGGCGACTTCAATGCGAGAATAGGAGAGAGAGGCGGGGGAGAAGAGGATTTGGGTACCGGGGAAAGGTGCTCCAAGGATAAAAGAAGTAATAGGGAGGGGGAATGGTTTTTGGAGTACGTCAGGAAGAGAGGGTGGCTAATTATGAACGGAAACGTGGAAGGAGATAGGGAAGGGGAGTGGACTTATATGAAAGGAGAGCATAATTCGGTGATCGACTATGGAGTGACGAATGCGGAAGCATGGAGCGAGGTTGAGATGATGGAAGTAGGATGGAGGATGGAGTCGGATCATTTCCCGTTAGAGGTCGTACTGGAAGGAGATGGTGAAGCAGGGAATGGAAGCAGGGAGAGGGGGAAAGAGAGAAGAATGGTCCAAAAGTGGGGGGAAAAAGATATATTAGTTTTCCAGCGGCGGGAAGGAGAGATAGTGTGGGAACGGGAAGGGGGGAAGAGGGATGGAGGGAGTTATTAGGGAAGGTGAGGGAGTTGACGGTATGGGGGGAGGAAAACGGAAGGAGAAAAAACAAGGAGTGGTGGGATGAGGAATATGGTAGGTTTAAAAGGAAAGTGGAGAAAGAAAAAAGGAAGAAGGGGGATATAGGGGTACTGAGAGTCCTAAAGAAAGAATTCAAAGAGTTAAAGAGGAAGAAAATTGAGAGATGGAGAAGAGAGGAGGAGAAAAAGTTAAAAAATATAAGGAGTGAGGGACAGGCGTGGGAGTATCTAAGAAGGGATATGAAAAAGAGGGAAGGGGTGACGAAAAGGTTCAGCATTGAAGAATGGAGAGAGCTTTTTATGTCTAAGCTAGAGGGAAGGGGGGTAGTAGAAGAGAGGTGGCGGAAAGGGGGAGGGGAGAGGAAAGGGAAGGAGAGGGGCGTCTAGGTTTGACAAGGGAGGAAATAGAAAAAGAAATTAACAAGCTGAAGAGTGGAAAAGCGGTGGGAGTGGACGAAATAAAAAATGAGGCGTGGAGGTACGGGGTAGGGAAAATTATGGAGAAGTTCGTGGAGTTGATGATAGAGGTGGGGGAAGGACGCGGATAACCAGAAGAAAGGAAAGAGGGCATAATTGTTCCTATATACAAGAAAGGGAGTAAAGAAGTGTTGGAGAATTATAGAGAGGTCACAATAATGTGCACGGCATATAAGATCTACGCGAGTGTGTTAAACCACAGGCTGAAAGGGGAAATGGAGGAGGGGAAAAAGTGGGAAGGAACCAGGCAGGGTTTAGGAAAGGAAGGGGATGTCTGGGTAACATTTATATTTTGAGGCAGGCTATAGACAGAGGTGCGGCAAAGAAGGGAGGAAAGGTCTTTGCGCTCTTCCTGGATTTGAAGGCGGCCTTCGACAACTTGGACAGGGGGATCTTGTGGAAGGCTATGAGGAAGAGAGGAGTGAGCGAAGGGTTGATTGTGAGAATTAAGGAAATGTATAGGGGGACAAGGTGTAGAGTGAAGGTGGGGGATAAAGTTTCGGGAGTTTTCTGGGTGCGGAAGGGAGTCAAGCAGGGCTGCCCCCTGAGCCCCACACTCTTCAACATATACCTGGCAGATATGGAGGAGAAATTGAGGGGGGCACAGGAGGGAGGGATTGTGGTAGGAGGGCGCAGGATATGGTCGCTCTCGTATGCGGACGATACGGTGCTCCTGGCGGATGAGGAATGTGGGCTGAAAAAGATGATGGAAAGGATGGTGATCTATTTGGATAAAAGGGGACTAGAGGTTAACGTGGGAAAAACAAAGGTTATGGTGTTCGGGAAAGGAGGTTCGAGGGGAAGGCAAAAGAAGAGGGAGTGGAGATGGAAGGGGGAGGAGTTAGAAGAGGTGAAGAGTTTTAGCTACCTGGGATTTAGATTCATGAGGAATAATGGAGTCACAGATCACGTTAAGGAAAGGGTGGAAAAGGCAAGGAAGGCAATGGCGAGAGTGTGGGGAATCGGGGAAAGGAAGCTGAAGGGGAAGCTGAAGTGGAGGAAGTTGCTGTTTGACTCGGTGGTGGGAAGTATTGTTTTGTATGGAGCGGAGATATGGGGATGGGAGGAGAGAGGGGAGGTGGAGAGACTCTTGGAAAGATATGGGAGATGGATAATGGGGTTAGACAGATGTACGCCGGGCTACCTAGTGAGGGAGGAACTGAGGTGGGATAAATTGAGGGTGAGAGCTGGGAAAATGGCATTCTCTTTCGAGGAGAAGGCGAGTTTGGAGAGCAGTGAGAGGGTGTTATTGAGAAAGTGTATTGCGGAGAGGGTGGGAAGAAACGGAGAAAGGGAGGGCGGGGAGAAGTGGGATATGAAAAGGGAGGGATACCTTCGGAGATGCGAGATGTCGTCAGAGGCGGTGGAGATAGGGAGAGAGAGGGGAAGAAGGATAAGGGCCGATGGTATGGCGGAAAGATATAAGGTGGTAGACATGCAGGAAAGGAAAGCGATGGTTGAGGGGTCAAGGTACGGAGGGATTTATAGACTGAGAGAGGGGGGTAGTGGTTTACCGGAGTACCTGCAGGAGAGAGGGAGGGTAGAAAGTAGAAAATGGAAATGGTTAGTGAGATGGAGATGTGGGAACGGGTGCCGGGCGAGCAGGTATTGGTTAAGGGAAGAGGAGAGGGTATGTAGGCTGTGTGGAGAAGGAGAGGAGAGTATTTGGCACATGATGGAGGAGTGTGTGGGATGCGAGAGATGGAGGGGAGGGGTGAAGGGGTTACTGAACGAGGATGGGAGAGGAGTAGATTGGATAGGGGAGGTGTAGAAGAGAAGGGCAATAAAGGAGAGGGAAAGAGGGGAAGGGGTGGCAGGGGAGGTAGGGGAGGGATAGGGGTAGGAGAGGGGCGGTATGTAGTGAAAGATGGAATGGTATGGACGATGAGCAACTGCGAGCAACCGGAGGTCCCGGCTCTCGGCTCACGGCACTGGCGATGCGATGAAATTATTGTATAACAGCGGCGAAAAGTGTAGAGGGGTGCGTGGGTGTGTGGAAAAAGGATGCGAATGGATGGATGGGTATGGCAAGCCGCGCCCGGGCTTAGTACGGGAACTTTTGTACGCCTTCGGGCCAAAATGTGTGGAAATATACTACTACTACTAATAGTTACTACAGATTGTTATTTTTAAATAATTAAAATTATTAATTTTTTCCTCTGGAAACATGATAATTTCAATTATTTCTAAAAATTACAATTGCTTATGCAAACTAACAATAGCGATATTAAGTAATTTTAACATTGTTCATTGAGTTATGATATGTTACAACACGGAGAAAAATTTGCTTGCTTCATTTACTATAGTCGAATAGTAAACAGATTGAGGTTAACTGGATCATATTTTGTGTATACATTTACCACAATTGCGGTAGGATTCACCACAATTGTGGTAAATTTTACTACATGCATAGCTGTCCACTATGTTAGCATCGATTGTGGTAATGGTTACGGGGAGGGTACTTCGCACATAAAGTACGTGGCACATAATAGAACGTCGCACCTAAATTGAATTGTGCCTAAACGTCC
>JABFPB010007023.1:0-11434 GCA_022817645.1 Ceratoteleas bidentatus | reverse complement strand
TTACTTGAAAATCAAATCGATTTTCGACATGAGACAAGTAGACTCGGCATACCGAAAACAGACATTTTTAAGAGTGTGTATACGCCTATGGTTACCGGGCACGAAATCGGCGCTACAATTGTTTCTATCGCAGCGTACACCAGTTATGTACTGCAAAACAAATTTGTTTATTTTAAATTGGGCTGTTCAAGACTTTGCCTCCATGTGTTACAACAGAGTGAACCGAGTTGGCGGCTGCACCGCGTGGCGTACAATTTTTCGGTGGACGACGGTCCGAGCCACGAGGTGCAGATACTGATCGAGGGTCTCAAAGGGAATCCGTTCGGCGTGGTCGCGCTGCACGGCTTAATGGGATGTAACCCGGACGGTACGAATTATCGCGATTAGCGCGGCGCGCATCCATGCTGCACGCGAACGCCGGATCCCGGAGAATTTAAATCACGGCCTAACGAAAGGACCCGCCTGCTTTCAGATAACGAGGAAATAGCCCTGACCCGGGTATCGCTCGATCGGGCCGAGCCTTACGTCTGTGACGTTCCGACGCCGATCGGCCAACGTCCCGTAGGCGAGTCGCCAAATTGAATTGCAACCCATCCGCTCCGATGCCGACCCCTTTATCTCTGTGCAATTCCCTTTTTAATTAACCCCGAGCTTTTTACCTGCGCCCGTTTGTTGTTTACTGCTTTTGTTTACTGCTCGCGCTCAATGTTTACGTCTCGCCGAGTTATCTTTCGTCTGTTTACTTTCGGTTGTTTACTGTTGTTGCTCGGGATTCTTCGGTATTTTTGTTTGCTTTACCCCGGTTGACAATGTTTCGGGTATTTAATATGTTTGTTTACAATTCGGTTTCGTAGTTTCAACTCCTACAGTTGACTTTTGGTACAATCATTGCTGATTTTGTTGAATTGTTAATTTTTTTTTTATTCTGAATTCTTCGAATATTTTTATTTGCACTCGGTTGATTTTTTTTACTTTTACTTCCGTTTACTTTCGGTCTTTTACTGCTTTTGTTTGGTTTACTCCGGTTGACGTTGTTTCGAGTGTTTACTGCTTTTACATATCATTTACTTTTTGTAGTTTCAGCTATTTTCCCTGATTATATTTACTATTATCTATGATTGTTGAATTTTTAAAATTATTTTTCAATTCTCCTTCCGCATAGGGTTCAAGAATGTTCGTCGAACATTCTTGATTGTTTGTATTTTGTCTTTCCGTTCAATCTTTATTGTTCATATTTAGCATTTTCCTTTTTTTGTTGAATTTTCTCATTTCATCAAATATTTTTATATTTTCTCTGTATACCTCTACGTCCTTCGTTTACAATTTTCATTTACTATTTACTTGTCTTCTATCCACTCCTGCTGCCAACTTTTTCCCCCTTTCCCTCTTCACTTTCCGCCATTTCCCATCCCCGTTTTCGTTTACCGTTCGCTGTTTACAACTTGAGTGAAAAGCTCAAGATTTACAGCGGAATTCCACTAATCGAGCGTTGCATTTATTTAGGCGAAGTCAAATCCTGCCCGCTATGTCTTCATGGTGGGGAATGTGACACAACAATAGGTCAGTGTACGTGTCCTCCCGGATTTATCGGTATCAATTGTGAGGAAGGCAAGTGTAATAAAGTCCCGATGAGCTTATATTTATTTACTCGGATGTCGAGCGGAAATTTCAATGGAGACGTAATATGGAAACGATTAACCCGGGGTTATTTTTTACCTGAGTCTGTCAAATCAAAATCACTTTGATTTTCCGTTATCATAAGGCGGTACATATTAATTGAGTTATTCGGGTTTGATAATCCTTCCAGGTTGCGGCAGCAACAAATACGGCCGCGACTGCATGGGTCAGTGTTCAGGTCAAGCCGGAGGCTGCGCCGGTATGTTGCTTTGCGTGCCCATTTTAGGCTGTAACTGCGCGACTGGTTTCACCGGAGCAGGTTGTGATATTGGTATGATCCGATGATACTGTGTTTCCACTCGATTTATTATGATTTCGACTTTTTATGTTATTGTTTACTGTTTATGTTCGAGTCTAAACTGTTTATATTAGAGTATTCCGTATTTACGAGTTATTCCTTATAATGCAGCGTTTAATGTTTACTATTGACATTTTACCATTTATCGTTTCCTACTTCCTATTTAGTGTTCACTGTTTATTCTTTACTCTATGTTGTTTACAGTTTACTCTTTACTGTTTCATGCCTGGTTACTGTTCATTGTTTATAATAACAAAAACAAATTTAGAAATTCATTAACCCTTTCGATCCCGAATTATTTTTATTGATGAATAATTCGGGATCGAATTATTAAGTTGTAATATAATCATGGGTTCCCATATGTAAAATAATAAAATCATAGGTTCCCATCGTTGCTTTAAATCAACGATGGGAACGAAAAGGTTAAACGTTTTTTTTATTTTTCAGAATGCTCACCTGGTTGGTATGGTCCAAATTGTCCATACCCCTGCGGCCGTTGTCGCAACGCGACCTTCTGCGACGCGTACAGTGGTGTCTGCATCGCGGGATGTCAGCGAGGATACTTTCCGCCTCTTTGTAATTCTCGTGAGTAACGCGGCTCACGGTTGCATTATTATCGATGTCGTAATTAGAGGCGCGCGAATAATTGCGAATCAACGTTCAGCCTATAGTTACATCCTGCAACCGCCAGTCATAACTGACGTCGGTGCCCGGAGAGTGGCGTTCAGCTTCTTCATCGCCGACGGACACGTGGCAGGCCGCGGTGAGCCGCGCTATTATCAGATTCAAGTTCAGGTGGGTCGGTTCGCTTGGCAATATATGGCATAGAACTGAAGGGTATATACTGTGTATTTTTTTAGGAAGAAAATTCGACTGAGTGGGTTTCTAGGATCCCAGAGGAGTTGAAGGGGGGAAATTTGGTAGAGGGCGTTATTGAAAATTTGGAACCTGGGACTGGGTATAAGTTTAGGGTCATTTTGATAGACATGGATGGTAGCTCATTCGTCGAGGAGAATGTGGTACCATCTGTAACGGTGACTACAAAATGTCAAGGTGGTTATGTTTATTTGTTTTAATTTAAGGACAGCTGAAGGTCATCTTTGCTTTTGTTTGTTTTGATTTTGAGCTATGTGAAGGTAACCTTTGCATTTGTTTGTTTTGTTTGGAGACATTTGAAGGTCACCCTTGGGTTTCTTTTTTTCCAGTCCCCTCAAGGCCCATTTACAACGTAACTGCCACTTGGAAGACCCAGAGGGCCTTCGAGGTCAAATGGAAGGTAAAGATTTCGGAAATCTTCGATTTCGTTTTATTGTCTCAATTAGTTTTTAGCTTCGTGCATTACTCGACCTTTTGCTCGAACAAATTGCAATTCCAGTACGATCCCGACGACTACTTCGCCTGCCGTCTGATACATTATCATATATACGTGCGCGAGGGATGGCGTCAATTCTTGTACAACAGCACGAGCAACAGCAGTATCATTATATCGAATCGCAGCCCCTTCTCCCGCTATGCCGTTCAAATTCAAGCAATCACGTCGCGAGGACCTTCCGTTATCTCCGAGCCGGCTAATGTGCAAACCGTTCCGGCAGGTACGCTCAAACGTCTCGCGCCAGATCGATCGGGCTAATCCCGTCTGGGACGCGCGTGATCCGCCCGGAAAAAATGCGGTTCAATTAACTGGAAAACCGTACGGTGGCTCCACCGTGGACAGCGTTCAACCGATTAACAGCCATAAGAGAGTTCTGGGCCTTAGGGGCAAAAAAGCAAGAAGGATTCGAGAACGATAGGAATATGACTTTTGGAACATTTCAGCTCCGGATCGAGTTGTGCACTTGACTGCTAGACAGACTGGTCCTAGACAACTGGAAGTGAGCTGGGAGCAACCCAGGTCCACTTTTGGAAGGATCAGTCATTACGTTTTGGAGTATAGAGTAAGGTTTGGGATCTGGAAAACCAGAACTGGGATGGGAAGATAGATGTAGACATGTTAACAGATATGTTACGGTCTCTAGACTGGTACCATAAGGGTATGATGATTTTTATTATTTAAAAAAATATGAATAATTGTTTAATTATAAATCGACGATTGCGAGATTCTGTTGGGAGAATATATCTGGCTAACAAGCCATTATTTTTAGTAAGGTAAGGCTTTTAATCTCTAACTCCCGATCACCAGTGTTTAAGGTACCTAGCCTGTGACCCAGAGACTGATTGCTCTAACTCCAGTGGTACTTTCGAAACGAGGATGTCACGTGTCACTTTGAAGGACCTCTACCCTCATTCTCAGTACCTCATCTCAGTAAGTGGCTTCACTGTTGCAATGGGTCCCGCATCGAACGTCAGTGCCACCACCTCATTCGATGGTAAAAACCCCATAAGCCACGGAATGGTGATTAGTTTGTATGCATTTTGCAATAGCGCGATCCTTAATAATGCATTCTGCAACAATAGCGCCAGAAATCGCACCGATGGCGGCACAGCCGGCGATATTGCACGAGAGCGCGACAGCGTTGCAAGTTACCTGGATGCCTGTGGCGGATTGCAGACTCCTCAACGGATTTCCATTGCATTATCGCTATCGATTGTTTGCAAACGAGCCGTCTTCCGATAGAACGCTCATCGCAGAAGGCACCGTTACGCGCCCGCCTATAAATTTTACATTGCTGCACCCCCACACGGATTACCTGCTGCAGGTGGCGCAGGTTGTCACGGGAGGTCTTACGAATTCGAGATATCAACTTGAGATTCCTCTGAGGACTAAGGATATTGGTAAAAAGGGGTTTATATAGGAAGAGGGAGGATTTTGGAGGTGGTTAGCTGGCCCAATTAGTTAATGAAAAGTTTTTTTTACTGATTAAAGTCGACTATGCACGTTTGTAGAGAGATGATACGAAATCGAAATAGTGTACTGTTTATTATTCCACGTTTATAAGTGAATAGTTCATCAGATTTTAAAAAGTTGATAGGTGGTGCCACTTGTTAGGAAGAGTTTTCTAGTGGAGACTATAAACTTATTTTATCGATTTCAGAGCCTCTGTCAATTGAAGACTTTCATGTCGAAGAAGTAGGAAGTGACAGCATGACCCTAAAATGGCAGTTGCCTAGAATGATTCCTTCAAATTTGATCAAGCATTACGTGCTTCATTACCAGGTAGTTTTGAATAACGAATTCTGAATTGCTTTTTATATTTTTCAGGCTACACTGAAAAAAATGCGTGTAAAATCACACCGACAGTCGGTGGCATTAAAAAACCCACGTGTAACGGTGTAAAATTACACTCGTAGTGTAATTTTACACTACACGTGTAATTATATTACACTACCAACCGTTGTAAAATTACACAAGTTGCGTAAATTTACACACTGGACCTACCTAACCAAACATTTTGAATATCACCAATGTGACAAATTGCAATCCCACATAATTTTCTCAGACTTTGCAAGACATTTACCGATCGGTCGGACCGACTGGTGGCAACACTGCGACATAACCTCCTAAATATCGATGCGATCTTCAAGCTTGAACCAAAATCTGTGAAATTACACCAACACGTGTAAAATTACACCATTAGCGGTGTGATTTTACACCACTAGTGGTGCAAAAGTTGTGTAATTTTACACGGTTTTTTCTCAGTGTACGATATTAACAGTTAAATATATAATAATATTTAACAATTTATTGCAATCATTTACAATAATACACGCACTTGATATCAATCCGTTTTACGATTAAATAGCAAAGTATTGCTAAAAATCCTGGCCGCGTAAATATGCTTAGTATTTATTTCATTTTAACGTAACTCCGCTGACTCAGCGGTTAGGTACTGGCTTTGCACCGGGGATTCGTGGGTTCAAGTCTCCATACCGGTGCGAATGACAAAACTAAGATACCGATTTTCTTTCATTTTTATATATTTTATTGTATTTGTCGTACTTTTGGTTTTATTTTCATATTAATTAGAGCTATTATTTATTTAATAACTGAGGGTTGCGAAATTTGTTAATAAAATTCCGCCTGAGCAATTGCTAGGCCTCGTCTAGGTTTGCACTAAGTGCAAACCTAGGTTGGGCGTTTCACGGGCAAGGCAATACGATCATAGAAATGACCCGTATATAACCCAAGTGGGCCCTATACATTGCCCTAAGAGATATCCGGGCAATCATAATTCGGGCCCGGATTCAACTTTTACTAGGGAGACAGCAAAAGTATGTTTTGAATCAGGACTAATTTGTCAAGAAATAAACACCATAAGGTGTGTACTTGTTAGGTGTTTAAGCATCTGTAGATACCTACAAAAGGAATTTTTGTAAGTGTTTTTATACTGATTCGCTATACTGTTACCAGTATTTCTAGCGAATTAATGCAAAAGTCAATTTGAAAATTGTCAACCCATTGCAGACCTGATTAAATTAATGTTTTTTTAATTCCATTCAAGTTTGAACTGAGATGAACTGAGAACAAGGATGATCCAGTCTTCACTCAGGCAGCTGAAGTCTGATTAAAGTCTGAAGACAGCCCAGTTGCTGCACATTGTCTCGATTAACTTTATCTTCGTCAAGTTTTGCGCATAAATGAATAGCCGTGGAGATTGCGATGTATCGAAAACGATGATTCCGATGACGCGTCTTCGATGCCATCGCTCGTTGTGTCGTGGGAAACTGCGACAAAAACCGTAAAGACAGCAGGAGACAAATCCGCAGGCAGCAACACGAAACAAGAACAGGACAAGGGGCCCGAAGTGATGAAACAAAATCAAATAGGCCGCGGCGCAATAATGGTCGGAGTTGATTGGGGGGAGAGGCGAGTAAAAAGCGATGGCGGAGGACGAGCCGCGGCTTCGCCGGGAGATTGGCTTTTGTCGGCAACCCTGCTAATTAGTTTACTAACTTATCGAGTCCCCGGCGTATTTACGACCACACCGCGCGGCCGCGCGGCCCGGGCTCGCTCGGTATCCGACTTCGAACAGCCGCGTGCAAATGAGCGAATAAAAGCACCGCCAGCCCGGGCCCGACAAGATCGATGAATCGGGCCGATCGACGGGGAAACGTGCGGGTTCACGCTCGCGCGCGAAAACGCCGCTTTTTTGTCGGCCGCGACGGAAAAAGACTCATCTGCTCGATCGGCTCGATACAGCGCCTGTGCGTTCCAGGAGACAAATTAAGTTCTTGCTTCTTGTGCCGCGGAGCAATCGACGGCAGATCCCACTTGGCCCGTTAACGAGTGGATACCGGCGGCAAAGATCACTGGCGGAGCGCACTCGGAATAAGCGCGTCACCTTCCCGCACTAATAAATTGTTAGTCCGCGCACGCGTAAAAAGGAGTAAGCGCGAGAGCGGTATCGGGTCGTGGCAGGAAAAAAGAGTACTTGCCGCGGCTGAAGGACACAGCCGATTCCTGCGGGCGCATCGAAATCATGAAATAATGAAGGCCAGGGGAAAAGAAGCGCGTCAAAGTCAGGCAATAAAATTTGCCGGGCGAACAATTTTTTCTAACCGAATTACGCGCCCGCCCTGATTGCCAATTCCGCGTCTTGAATTTTACGTCGGCCGAGACGGTGCGGCTCGACTCCGGCAACCCCTTCGTTTTTAAATTATCCGCGAGATTAATCAAGGCGTCATTTTTCACGTCCAATTTGCAATAAAACGGAGGCGAGAGAAAAATCGAGGGGAAGCGTTCGCGCGGGTGCGCGAGCGCCCTGAGCAGCCGATGCGGAAGAACAAATCTTATTTTTAATTGATATATTCCGTATTAATTAATCCCGACGGGGGAACGGACCGCGGGGAAAGGGTGGCCCGCAAGCCCAAAGAGCGAGAGAGAGGGGGGCGGAGACGAAGAAACAGTTGGCGGCTTGCTCCCTTCCTTAATTAGAGCGGGCCGTAAATTTCTTCCATTGAGCATTTTTTTCTTCGATTATTCGCGCATACATCTTGCGTAACCCCTTATTGGCTCGCTGCAACCCTTTCGACGTGGACGCCCGACATCTGTCGCGACCCTACGCGAGAATTCTGCGGCGACAAGAATCATAAATCTCGCGTGCCTTTTTTAACACTTGCTATAAGACGTTTAGAAATCTTGCCGGAATTGGCACTTTTTGCGCCTGGTTAATTGCCTGGCGAATGCTGCGCACATCCTGCGCGCACCGATAAATTTTTTAATCAAAGCGAATTAATTTCGACGAAAGGATTGCGCTGGGGAAGTACTGTTAAAAAATTTATAAAACGTTTTGTAATATTGTGGTCTCGTGCCCGACAATCGGGCGAAGTTATAAAAGCGAAGGGTTAAAGTTCGATATCCGAGGGTTGAGCGGTCCGCAGAGCTTAATAAGAAAGGCGAATGTCAGGGAACGAGCTCGAAGAAAGTAAAAGCGTCGAAGCGGAATAATTAAAAATACGCGACAATAAAATAATATTGGCTACAAATTGAGTTATAACGAACGAATCTTTTGAACCCTTTGTTTTTATAGATGAAGTAATATTCTTTTCCCCTGTTTCCCTTTCGACCAACGACTGAAACTTTTCTTCGCCTCTTTATTATTCAATATCTCGCGTTCCGACAAAGGAAAGTATTTATAAGCATTCGTTGACGCTGTTTGATTGAATTAAAAACTTGATTATTAGGGTTCGTGATTATTGAACGCGCAATAAACATTGCTCCATTTCAACGGCGAGGCGCTAAGTTATTAAATTCTCGAATCCAAAATGCAGCAGCGAAAGAGAAATCTGTAGCAGTAATTATTGAACAAACGGAAAAGATACGAGATCTCGTCTTGTATCTGCGCTCGTAGAAAAATCGTAAAGAAAAATGAAAAAAGTTCTCACGTGTGGCGTCATATAAATCAAGCCGGTTGAGGAGTTAAAAAATAAATAATGAAGAAAAAGAGTCGGGCGTAGGGACCGAAACGGGAGTAGGGATGCGTCCGAGGAACCACGTGTACCGGCTTCAATTTACGATTCATTTCGACCGAACGGCCACCGCCGTCGCCGGGACCACGTATATATTGCCATTTTGCCGATCTGAATAATTAATTTTAATAACGAATTTTCCTGGTCCCTTGATTTTCCCGCTTCCCATCTCGGGTTACGCTTATATCGCTTACGCAAGGACGTCTAGTCCTAATAATTGACTGAGAAAGACAAAACAGCCCTATTAATTCACGAGTCTAAGCTGCGTGTGTGGAAAACTAAATCAACAGAAAATCCGGCCGGTTTTGTCAGGCAACGCTGAAATATTATTTTACAGGGTCACCTCGCTCGAATAACGAAATGATGATAATTACGGCGAACACCGCGGGTCCCAAGGAATCGATAACTGGCTCTCGGGGCCAGAGGGCGAGGGAGGAGGGTGGTCAAACGAAACTGTTCGAAAATTCGCTATGGCAGCCGTTGGTTCAGATTTATCAGTCTGACCTTTCGGACCTTTGACTTTGAACTCGCGCAAATCGCAAAGTCAATATCGACCTTCGCGGAACTGCATCTAGTTACGAAACCAACTCGCCGAGGACGTAAGACTTCCCAGGTAGACCTTAAGGTCGACCGGGTGCCGGCGATTCGGAGTTTCCGTGTAATGCAAGTGTCTGCCGATGGTGTCGGTGGCCCAGTGATATACAACGCTACCACTCTCGTATTTACTGCAGTGTCAAACCAGGGCGACAACTTGGTTACAAATTAGTGCTTTGCGCCGCGGCCGAGCCAGTGCCTATCGTTCGCGCACGGCACTTCGATATATATCGGGAGACCTTCTACGTCGGGGTGTGCGTCGTATGTTTATGTTCCTAGCAGCTGCTCCGCAGAACCGCGCCGATATTGGTTCTCAATTTAATGATCTCCCAAGCGAGGCAACTCAGTCGTAAAGCGCGCCGTGCCGAAACTTGAGCCTGTAACTGCAAGTTTATTTGTTAATTATGCACACGGAGAAACCCTTTTCTCGAGTTTATTCCTCTGGTACGATAAAATTGCGACTGTTTTGGAGTGATGGCGTATTAAAGAATTAATCGAACGCATATATCTCTATAAATGAGGCGGTGGTAGGATTTCGAAAGTTATTATAGCATTTTCTCCATTATGAGCGAGGGTCCAACAGGATTGATACAGATATTTGGATGATCTAGTGGGAAACTTGACACTAAATTGGAAATTTAAGTTAAAATTAAATTGAGAAACGATATTTTCTTAAGAATATCGGCAATTCGCAAACATCAGTTTTATTGAGAATTCTTGTGGCTTTTTACAAGAATTCTCAATAAAATGACACATGGCAATTAAGACCTGAGTCATTTTAGATCAATAACTCAGGTATTATTTGTTAGCGAAACCCAAAATTCGGATGAGATTATCAAGATATTGTTACAGAAATTTGTTTCTCAAAAGTGTACTTAGAAAAATGTTATGAGTATTTACCACGAATTCTTCGGTCAATTTTACTTTCACATTTGTCATATTGGTCGATCGAATTCATGTACATGTCAGATTACCTGAGTAGGATGATTTTTCGAAAAAGAAACCTTGCGCAAATAAAATTTTACCATCCACTTACGCTCGCGCGTGATTTCATAACTTGTATGAAAAATAATAAAAAATACCTATTCAGTAAAACAGCTTTGTGCACGGAGAAAAAAAGTGTATTAAATTTTCAAAGAAATTATAGAAAAATAATATATAAAAATGTAAGTTATAAGGATGTTTCATATATATATAAAAGTTTTTCACGCGTTTATCAAAATTTTTCATATAGCGTTTTTGAAAGTTCCTTATAACTTATGTATAGTTTTCGATTTCTATTGTTTATTTGAAAAGTTAGTACCCTTTTTTCTTCGTGTAAGCGTCCAGTTTTTAGACGTTTAAACATTTATGATGTCTATTGTGTAAAAAATATCGATCTTGCGTTCATGATCCAGCCTTCGCGCCATACTTATGCCATCTTACTTTTTTCACACGGGATAATGGGTGACAGTTTACCTGCAGAACACTTTACCTGCAGATGTTCTAACGATAACTAACTAATCAAATAATCCTGTTGTTAATTTTTAAATTCGAATGGACTGTTGGAACAAGCTGGTAAAACTGTTTCTTCGTCGAAGGAATTTTGAAATACAACCGTTTGTTTAGTCTTCGTTAAATAGCATCGATACTTCAGAATCAATTTACCATACAATCACACTGAGCGAGAATTTCCGTGGGTCCTTATCTTAAGAATCTGATACTTCGGTTATTTCACGGTATGGCCGTAAACATTCGATCTTATGAGGACGTTATTTTTTTAATATGTGATTTGAGTTTAATTAAACAAAAGTTATTCAAAATATTACGGTTGAAAATTAAATCTTGTGCTTTTAAATAATGTCCTCACAGTTCAATTGCTAGAACCGCGATGAATTTGAAGACTACACTGTTAAAAATGTCCGTAAAATTAATGCACTTTTAATGCAAGTACTGGAAGTTCATTTCAGGCACGTGACT
>JABFPB010007022.1:0-11436 GCA_022817645.1 Ceratoteleas bidentatus | reverse complement strand
GGATTAAGGTTATGTGCAACGAGGAACAATCGAACTCAATCTTAACCTCAAATTCAACTTGATCAACAATCACTCTCCTGCGATGTATCTTGACGTTTCGCGATCGTCAATTTACACCGACAAGTGACACTTTCACTTTCTGAAGTTACACTTTAACTCGCAATCAACTCCGTTACATCGACACCGCTTTGTCACACCGTTAAAGAGTGGACCTGCTGAAACTCAATATTGAGTTGATATTTAACTCCCGTGACACCCATTTAACTCCCACTTTTTTACTGTAGACCTGGTTCTTGAACCAGGGTCGATTCGCGATTTAGATATATTTTTATTGTACATTTACGCTTGCGTAAATGTGTTGCCTCTGTCTAAATTTATTTTAACGAGTAATAATTATTATACATTTTGATAATTTTGTAAATTGTTTTCCTTGAACCAGGTCTACATGACTATTTCACAGAAAAGGCTAAAATCAATTCACAAACCTAAGAAACGCATAAAATTAGTTGTAAATTTAAAAAAGAAAACAAGTAAAACTTTCAATGGTCTATGTGGACCGAATTTTTTAAATCAGAATTGAATTTGCAATTGATCGCTTACTGGATTCGCGAAATATGGTGGAGCTTTCGTTTATGTATAATCGAGGAAAAGAAGGTTCTTTTCGCGCGGTACTATTTCCCCTTCTCACCTTTCTCTGGTATTATTATTTATTGACATGTCCAGGTAGCAGTAGGCTGCTAGTGTTTGGACTGCTCAGTTTAACAAATAATTTACATACTTTTGCATTTGTTTCTAATCTCTAAATAACATATTTCAGAATGAGCTTAACATTTTTTAATAAAACTGCAAAAATTAGTTATTTTGTATTATGTGCATTAGGTCTATATACTGCAAAAACGACTTGTTTTATAAGTGTTTTAAAATAAAACGGCTAAACTCTTTCTAGGTTATAATGCATAGGTAGTATAAGGAAAAAACGTATAAATTAAAACAGTTTAAGCGTTTTTGCATAAGATTTAACATGGAAGCATTCAAAACGCATAAAGTGTTTTAAAATCGAAGACAAATGTGTTTTAAAATAAAACACTTGTTTTTACAGTGTACACAATTGTATGTGTCATCCGGAGCCAATTTTCATGATGAACGCTTCTAAAATGAGCAGAAAATGTACATTTTTAACTTGCATTCTTATGGATAAGGGTAGTCAACTGTCGACTTTAACTGAAGGATGGGCTATCATATAATATAAAGAAGTTTTTCAAATTCAAATATATAAGTACGGAAGATACGGAAGATAAATACGGAAAGAATGCGATGCTGCTAAGGAAAAATAACCAAAAATAATGGAAAAATTTAATTTCAAGTTTTTAATTTGATCGATTACAATGTTAAAAAGACACAGAATGCTTCTTTGGTCAGTTTCTTACTGCAACTTTATACATATTTGATAAAATATTTAAATAAATTAGAACATAACTTTATGTCGTAAAACGTATAAAGTAAAGACAATATCTTTTTATTATTAAATTCATTTTTTGCCATGTCTGCCTTTTAAGTTGCGAAGTTGTCTACTAAACCAGCTATAACACTCCCAAAGATCATTTTCTCATACCGTTGTTTGTTTCAAACGTTTTGCACATTATTTGAAAGCATGTGACATTTTTTATTTGGTTAAGATCAGTTTCACAGAATAAAGTAATTATACGTGCGTGCGTTTGAATCACGTAGCTCGATCGTTAAATAAAAATATACTGACAAAATACGAATGAAAATACAGCTGCGTTGGCGTGCAAATAAAAAACTAACCATTTTTGCAATTTACTGAAACAAGATAATTGGTTGTCACATGTTGGCCTTTAAACGTGTTTAAAATTCGTCTAAAATTTGAAAAATATTTTTTTGCCAGCGATTAACTTTAAAATGCGTTTAAAATATTGGAACTACACATTCATTCTAACCTTTTTTAGGGGAACGGCACTTACCTTCCCCTGAGGTACAACCCCCTACAATACTGCTGGTTGTGTTAAATTGGTGGAAATTCGAAAAAAGGGTTGATGCTAATCGGCCTTAAACGTGACTTTACAATGCTCTAAGTAACTAAAAACAAATTGACTGGGTTGATTTGAAACTAAAATTTGTTTCCAAACGTTTGGGAAAAACTTATCAAATATTGGTCGATAATTAAAAATACATTTTGCCTCCAAGTCATTTCATGTGTATTAAATACTCTGTATTAATTAAAACAGAGGAATTAATATATTGAAGCAAAATACACAGACATTTGAATAGTAGTTTCGAAATGAATAAACTGTTCTCTTATTAGCAACAGTTCAACTCATTTTAAACGTGAAACGTGATTCATAATTGGATAAATGGTGATGTGTCATTTTAAACGTGAAACATGATTCTTAATTCAATAAATGGTGAAGTGATACTTATAAAAAGCCACTTTATATGTGTCGATGCATGATCGTACAAATGTCAATAAACGGTTTTACTTTTGTTACACTTGTTAAATTAAATGAAATGAATTCGCCTAACTCTTTATTTATATTAATAAATTACATCATTGAATAATATGTACAGAAATTTAGAGTACAGAAATGAGTACAAAAATGTTACCACACAAAAGATCAAGAAGAAACAAGAAGAAATCTCTCGCGTAATGAAACGTCTATACTTATTGAGGCGTGAGGAAGTCGAGAAGGGGAAAGGGGGATTTATGACACAACATTTTGAATACATTTAAAATGTTTAAAATGGGGTGAGTGAGGGAGGGACCGGGCTTCAGCAAGTTTCTACAGAGACTTCGAAATATGTTGGGAAAATTCTTCAATTCTTCAATCTTTGATTTATAAAGTTTTGGTAATTTTTAAACAATCTTGAAAGTTTTTTTTTAACTTTAAAATGTAAAAATTTTGTAAAAATTGTTACAATAATTTTTAGTAAAATAAAAAGGGCAATAGTAAATTTCTAGGTCGTTAATATCCGTTACTGCCCGCGCCCGAGATGTATAAAAAAAGCATTTTTTTATTTTGGGGAATTTTCATATTTAAAAAAGTTTATTTTTTCAAATGTCAACAATAATATTCAAATACGTTTAAAAATGCATGAC
Source organism: Ceratoteleas bidentatus (assembly GCA_022817645.1). Taxonomy (NCBI): domain Eukaryota; kingdom Metazoa; phylum Arthropoda; class Insecta; order Hymenoptera; family Scelionidae; genus Ceratoteleas; species Ceratoteleas bidentatus. Next base: position 8,321 of record JABFPB010007022.1, on the reverse strand, counting down.
TGTGTTTTCAAATCACGTAACCAAAGCGAAAGAAAATTACTATTTTTGCTAGCAATATTCCTGTGAGTAAATTGCTAGCTTTTCTTGTCTAGGTAAGTTATAGTTAAATTCACAATTTACTTGCAAAAAACCGTAAGTTTTTCTCGTCTACAAATTTTTTGATTTTCTACCATTAACTTTAGAAAAAGTTGCAAATTTCTACTTGGGATTTATACTCCCGAGAATCCTCTTTAAACAAAATTACTAAAACCTCAAACAACTTTTCCCAATCTGTATAATAAATGTAAATATATAGTCTTACGAGAATCCCCTTTGAACAAAATTTACTAAAACTTCAAACAACTTTTTCCAATAAATGTTTATAATTTATAATAAATGTTTATAAAAAATTAATCATATTAATCAGAAACCGTTTTTTACTGCAATTCTAGGCTTCTGCCTCATACAATTTTTCTTAATGTACTCCAACCCATCGCACTTTTACAGCCACCAATTTTTCTTCACCAATCCTCCACAAGCACCCCACCCTTCTATCACCCCACCCCTCACTTAGTCCCAAGTCAAAAACTTGATTCCTGTCCAAAACAAAGCCACTTTCTCCGAGCACGAAAAACGCTCGCCAATAATTAATCCTCGCTCCGTCCCGTCGTTTTCTTCGCTCAAACATTAACGGTCCCTGCAGGGGGCGCTCGCGAAAATGATTGAGTTGCGATTACGGAATTGAGTGGTTAAAGTAGGGTGAAAAGCAGCCCCTATGACTTCGCCGCGAAAGCGTAATCAAGCGTGCCAACAGGACGAGCAGGCACTCAAAAAAGGCAGCTTTTCATCCCGCCCCCTTTCGCCGTAATGTTTACAAAGCGGCCCTACGTCATGGCGCGGTTTGGCGCATGCGCGCGGCCATCCGATCGTCGCGGGATCGGCGCTGGCACGCTGCCACCGTCGGCCGAAAAAGCACGTACACCGCTGACCTTTCACAAACGCCTTCCTCCTCGAAAGTGCAGCAGACAGAAACGTCTTGGTGCGCGTTTGCGAATACCGGCCGAATCGTAAATCTGCGAGCGCCGAATTAAAGCCTGCGCCGGCAATTTATTCGATTTATTTATTATTCAACAGAAAAAGCTTCGACTCGGGCGAATCATCATAGTTGAATTCGAAGAACGCACGAACATATCGAAACCGCGACAGGGGGCCATGTATTTTTTAGACGGCCAACTTTCTTCGGAAAACTCCGCAGTTATTGAGATTGAAGTCTGAGTTGGGCGATTTGTAGGTTAGAGGAGGGAATGGATTAATGTTTGTGAAGAAGGTACCGTTAAAAGTTTCCGCAAGTGCAGTTGAAATTATCATACTGTCTGGTCGAAACTGATTTGTTGTTATTTCGAATGTTCGCCGATAGGAGATTGCGATAAAATTACGTGAAAAGCGTACTTTTACGCGCGTTTTACGGATTTTTACGTTTTTCACGTAACATTTCGTGATATGTTATGGCAAGTGAATTGCGTGATATATCTCGTAATGTTACGGCGCTGAGTTTATTGTGTGTTAAACGATTATCTCATGATTTCTAAAATGTTGTATCTTTCTAAATTAAATTGAGAAAGTCGGACATATGTTGAAAATATATAAACTAAAATATATGAAGAGATTCTTCTTAGTATATTATGAAATTACATGACCCATCTAAACAAAATAATATACTTCTAAAAATATAAATAATAATTCTCAACATTTGAAAACAAATACTTTCCGAGACGAAATAATTAAGAAAGTTAAAGATATAAATAATAATTCTCAACATTTGAAAACAAATACTTTCCGAAACGAAATAATTATCACTTCGTCGAAACTTTGATTGAACGTTCCTACGCGGTTAGTCCGTGGTTTTTACATCGCGGAATTGCACCGCGGAATTGCGAGCTCGTTACGCGCGCTTCGTTTTGAAATATAAGTGCATTATTGTGCAAGCATCAGAATTCAAATTATTCCCACTTGGCAAACGTATGAGCTTGCAACGGCAATCTTACAAGTTTCAACTAGTCTCATTACTCCGTTTGACTAAATATTGATTTCGACTACTAGCGCCTGTAACGCTGTCGCGTAAACTAGATGCGACAGACAAACTCGTTGCCTTATCGATATTAATTTGCAAAATATTATCCCGTCGCATTATCCCCAAGCCATTTCCTCCCAAAGCATCGCGATTCTCACTTATCAAACTATTTCCCTTCGGCAACAAATTGCGTCAAAACTCTCGGCCAGATTCCGCCGACGCACAAAAAGTCGCGCAAAAATCCGCCCGTAATTAGACGACTTTTCCGTCATTACCCTTTGACCTCCGCTTCTTTTGCCCCTTCTTTCGCGGGAGATTAATCCCCCAATTATCAGCGCAGCCCAAAACTGCACTGTCATTAGCCAGCTACTAACTGTTTCGGACTTTGAAAAATACGCCGATCGAAAAAATCCGAATGGCCGTGCAAAGGGTGGTCCTGACGGGTGATGTATAAACGTCATTAACATTCTTGCGTTTTGCCGGCATCCCGACGTAATGGCTGTGTCCGCCGTAAGCGCCCGTTTTCCACGAAGGGTTACGCTTACGCCGTAATTTCCGGTCACAGTGCGCCGCCACTAAGTGTCTCGTTTCGCCGGCAAACTTGATGCCTCGTTCCCGCTTTTACGCGAATTCGTTACCGCTATTCGAGAAAAAGTAGTAAACCCGATTTTTCGTCCGCCGCGACGCTTCGCGTCTTAATTCCAATGCAAACGCCGCGACGATACAATCCGCGTAATTGAGCAAACGAAACGCTGGAAAATATTGACGTTTCTTTCGGTTATGAGAGCGTAATCGCAACTCGCAGCTTTTGTGGCGCGAATGTGTTCACCGACTTGACGCTTCACAAACCGTTGAACCGTGTTTAACGATTATCAACTCGGCCGCATCGCTCTTTATTCCTCGCCTTTCAGAGCGAACGTTCTCTTTGATATTCACTGAGCAGCGTGTGTTTGCCCTGACGTCACTCGAACTTAAAGTTATCGCGTATCGGATAAAAATTAATGAAGAGGCGGAACACGTGTCGATATCGCTGGCCGAGCAAACGAATGATCGATCCAGTCGAAGCGAACGACTAACGGGCGCCGACTGTCTTGCCGGGATTGCGATCTTGTCGAACTTGTTCCAGTCGATCGCGATATCGCCGTCCGTTTGATGGAAGTGGAAAGTTTTTGTCTGCGATCGTTCGGAACTTTCTGTAATTGAAGTGGAGAATGTCGAGGGAGGCGCATTATTCAGTGATTTTGCCAATCATTGAAGTTTTATTAATAGAACTTTGCTGATGGTGGTTCAATAACGAACCAGTAGAAACGTAACAGTTATTGATGGGTTTACGCTGTATATTCGTTGTATAGAAGACTCGCGAGTTTACGCTGTGAATCGGGTAACGATACGTCATTTTCGAATTATTTCGAAAATCACATATGATTATATACCAAGTGTAATTTTTAGGTATTTTTTTTAATAATACACAACTGCTTATGGAAAAGTGTAAACTTACACATTCATAAAAATATTGTTCGAAATACACCATAATTTTTTGTAAAATACCTACCTTTTCTTTAAAAGAATAACTCGTATTGTAACTAAATTAAGTTAGTAATTCAATGTTTGAAATTCCTGCCAAAGGTTGATAATAATGTCGTTTATTCTCAAGCGAAAATAATTTAATGAAAAATGCGAATTTAGAGATCCCCTGAACATTAATTTGTTGGAAATTAAACATTGTCGTCGAAAAATATGTTTGCAGAAATTACTTCAATCTTGTTTTAATTCCACACAGACGATTATGAAATTTTTCTAAAATTGTTTCCTTTCATTTTGTTGCTCTTTAATTAAAACCGTACAAAACTGTCCCCGGACCAGTGCGGTTGGTAATGAACGAAATGAGGTCGAGAGGCGTTTGAGAATTATCGGGAGGGGAGAGGGGAGCGGAGCGTTCGAAAATGGCGGGCAATGAATTTATTCGCGTTTTATTCGCAGCGCTCGTTTATTGGCCATTCATATTCATTTCATTCGTTATCGTCTTTTATAACAGCGTAATCCCCCGAGGAGGACACAGTGGCCTACTTAAAGCGACGCAGTCAACGCAACCGTATATCGCTGCTGTTGCTTCCATTACTTGTAAGCAGTCGAGAGTTGAATCGACCGTAGCATTGCGCCGCGACAAAGTGCATCAATTAATTATCCGGAAAATAAACCTTATTTTACGGTTGCCGTGCGAACGCTCGCAGATTTTCCCCGATTCGCGGGGGACGAGGGGTCCCACATTTTTAACCCGGAACAAGCTATGCTACTGTTCAACGCCAAACAATGCTTGGCGTTGAACACTCGTGCGAACCGCGTCGAATTCAACTTTAATCATTTTTAAGGGTCACAGAAATGAAAAATAAAGGAAATAGTGGTGGAATGTCCAGATTTTAGACTAAAACCATGTCTATAACTTTTAGACATGATTTTTTACGCCTAAAACACCTCACGGGTTTCGTGAGGTGTTTTGACGAGACGTCATGGGTAATGAGTAAATCTTAATTTGTTTGTTGAAGAAATAGGTTTTTCTATTGAAGTTGGTTATGTTAAGTTTGCAATCGAAAAATAAGGTTTACTAGGGAAAGATTAATGCAAACAATTAAATTGTACGATTTGTCTCATAGGATCAGTTGATATTTGTAGAATATCTGAATGGCGACTTTCCTCGTAAAATTACATTGGAATGCAAATATCGACTTTTAAAAATAACACAAGAAAATCAATTTTCTGTTGCATTTTTAGGAATAATAACACATTATACAGCGAACGGGGAAAATGAAGTTAAAAACGGTTTCAAATATTATAATACTGATGTAAAAATCGGAAGTTCATTTTTAAGATTGTTAAGAAATCCGAAGATTATTTCGATAAAACTGGTTAGAAGTGTTCCTTATAAGTTCACAGAACCTATATACGACACAGAAAATAATAAACATGGAAGTTTTTTCATTTACGCGGACAAAGAGATTTTTAAACCCAAGATTATTTTTCTGCAATGACGCTCAATTTTAGTGTTTCAGTTCAAAACACGAAAAACAGTTTTCATTTAAAATACTTTTGTATTAACATATAAAACGTTTCAAAATATTATCAGTTCTACACCCTTTCTACTTATCACTGAAAACACTAAGACTGTATTTCTAATGAGAATAAGACTCTCCTTTCCTTTCCATTTTTGTTTCAACGTATATATCAATTATCAAATATTCCCCACACCGACCGAACAACCCTACTGTCACTCACAAAACGACGACATTAAAACTGATCTTTATTTCAAACCCCCTTTCTTACACTCTGAAACTTAATTAACGGCCCTCCCATCAACCCACCCCCTCCAACCCCCCAACCCCCTCTCCCATTTAAGTAAGCTGTCCCCTGAAATTCCTCCTCAAATCCCTCTACTTAATTTCCACGACACACCTCCGCAACCGACACAAACAGCCTCCGCCCGCGACGCTAGTAATTAAGTAGTACGAGTCGGCGTCTCGTCAGCCCGACTGTCCCCGCGCGAAAACAATCCCGGCGAAATAAGTCGCGCGATCAATTTATCGCGACACCCCGAGTCACACTCGCACCGAGCGGGGCACCGGGCGCAAAAACAGCGGCGCCGCCAAGTCATAATGAAAACGATACGCTGATGGAAAAACAACGTCGCAAAAGCCGCCGCGAAACTCGCTGTTTTTCTTGCGACTGCCGCCGCGCCATAATGCAAATTCCGTCGCGCGACGCCTCGTCCCGGGAACCTTAAAAGTAACTTTAGGCACGCCGAGAAACTTGGCAACTCGCGCCCGGAAAGAAGAGAAGTCCGCTCGAGTTGCAGCCGGGCCTGTTTCCTATGCGCCGCGGAGAGTGCCTTTAAGTAGCGCGAAAGAGTGCCGGCGCCCGGGGTTAATGTTAATTTCACAATGAGGCAACTTTCGTTTCTTGTTTTACACAAGCCAGTCGTCAATTTTACGCACCGAATGCGATAAATTGTCGGCGAATTCGCCCCGACTTTTTTCCGGCCGGAGTTCGCGCGAAATTGCCGCGTCTTAATTTTGCGCCACCTCGCGGGTCAGCGGAGCGATTTTCGCCGGAAATGGCAATTTAATTGCCGATTATTTTGCTGGGGCTTGATTACCGGACCGATAGCTTTGAAATTTAATTTCGCGCTGCAAAAAGTTGCGCAAAAACGCACGCGTAGAATATCGCGCGCGAATCAATAAAGTGCAATTACGCAAAGTTTACACAAATTGCAACTCATTTTTATTGGCAAATGTTTGGCGGGATGGGGGAGGGGGAGGGGCGCAATCAATTTGCGACAGTTTTTGAGCTGGAGAATCACGACCAAGCGGGTTTCCAGCCGGAAAACCGGGCAGAAAATAATTCGTGCAAATATCGGCGAATTCGACGCCGCGAGTTACACTGCTAATTGGGCGCAGACGGAGATTTCGGTTCGACGGAGGGAAATCTCGGGATGGTGGTGCGGTTGCGCGAATTTGTCCGAGTGAAGTTGAGTTTTAAAAACGGGTTGTAGTTTGTTTTTTAGGGAACAGGTTTTTGTGAAGGAATTATTCACGTAAATGCGAATAATATCTTTTGTTTGTGATTGCAAGATTTACTGTTCCTGTAAGGTATCTATTTATGAATGTCAGAATATAAAGTCACTCTCATATACACCTCGTGTTGTATTTTTTCTCACAAGAATAATTCTGATCGTCCTAAAATGATTTTCATTCTGTGACAAAATATCTGTTTGCGAAAGAAAACGAATACGTGCGCATGCGCGGTACGCTCATAATAACCTCAAAAAACAGTGTGTTAACACATAGGACACTTTTAAGAGTGTACCCGGAGAAAAATGTTGGTGTTGTTTTGGTTGTGACAACCAAATTTTTGCTGTCGCAACCAAAATGTTGGATGTCACAACCAAATTTTTGTTGTCGCAACCAAAATGTTGGATGTCACAACCAAATTTTTGTTGTCGCAAGTAACAAAATATTTTTCTCCGTGTAGGAGATGAAAGTTTCAAAAGAAAGGTTAAGAGGTTATACAACTTCTTTATATCATTATAATGATTTATAACAAATATAACATATATTGTATTTGAGACGGTTTGATTGTTTGTTGAAGCCATCATCACAAACCATCCAAAATAAACATAACCTCTTTACCTACGATGTCACGAAAATCCAACCGCCCTCCATTTAAAATGTATTCAGTTATCGATATTTATTCGTTTATCGTTCATTCGACACATTTATTAATTTCCCAACAGAAAAATTGTATTGAATTTGAGGTTAAATTAGGTTAGGTTCTGCCCTACCTTATCAATCAAAGAAACCTAACCTCCCCTTCCGCCATGTCGCTGAAATCGAACCATCCTCCATCGAAAATGACACGTTATTCGTTTACCCAACGAACAAATGTTTATTGGATTTGAGGGCAGCATCGCAAAAGCGTGCGCCAACGAGCGAAAATGGTTCAAGTCCCGTATCTGGGGCGCGATACACGTGCGGGTGAACTCGCGACGAACGTTCGATTATTAGTAGTGTGTGTTAATTTCTGGGCACAGTCGTGACGGGCACAATGAATTTGGTGGCAAAACGAGCGCTGACCCAGAAGGTCGATTTTATCATCAATCACATTGTGCATCACAGAGCATCCGCAGTCATCCGGCAGCACTGATACCTTCGTCTGCAGCCCATGAATTCGGGCCGTGCATGCGAAACACTCGCTATTCCACGTAAATACGGCCAGTTAATATTTCTCTGTTTCCGGCTTTGCCTTATTCACGCATCTGTAATGACGCTTCCAATTATATATTAGGCAGCGCTGGCGATTACCACTCGGTTGATTTAATTTATAGGACAATGATTCGTCGTAATGAGGCACCTTTGGTTGCTCGCCACGCATCCACCAGTCTACACAAACACAGCCAGTTTTTCACTCGTAATAGTGTCATAATAGCTGACGTGGCGATGGAACACAATAACGTTTTGCAATTTGGATATCATTACGCTGGAAAAAAACAATAGTCTAAAATTAAAGTAAAATTCCTGGATTTTCATAGAACGTAATGTAATACTGCAGTGTTTTTATTTAAACTAACACAATAAATCTGTCGTTTTGAGGAAAAACCAGATAAGTCACTTTTGTGTGATTTTGAGATATTTGCGTTTAAAGTCTCAAAAGTAAACTTTTGCATTTTTATATCAATTTTCTTTATGTCTATTGGATACCATTTCTAATGCAAAATAAAGGT
>JABFPB010007021.1:0-11432 GCA_022817645.1 Ceratoteleas bidentatus | reverse complement strand
TTTCTCATTATTCATAAATAATGAACAACTATTGAAATGTTGTATATAACATTTGAAAAACGATTTCACAGAACTCAATGCGAACAAAAGAAATCAAAATTGACTATATAAGGTGGCAATGTTTACGTAACTCATTAAAATTCCAAAAATTCCACGAAAAACCAACAATTGACAAAAAATATCTTTTTTCATTTTCGTATGCAATTAATAGGAAATTCACATTTATTATACCAAGAAACAATCAAACTAATGCTCTGATGAAATAATAAAACATTATTTAATTAATATGACTATATTTTCATTTGGTACCCTAATTATACGATCCTTCATGATGTAACCACCTTAAATGATCGATTTAATTCAATATTTCGAAAAAATGCTTAAAAAATTGTTTTTCTTCAAACATTATCATTTTGCGTCCTTTAAAAAAAATAATATGAAATTACAGAGAGAATGTGCTGTGAATTTTTTCCAAAAAATGGGTAAAATTACACAAAATATGGAATAAGCTTGGAACCAGATTACACTTTATTTCTACAGTGTAATATAACCGTCGATATAAAATAAAATGTCAGTTCCAAGAGACATTTCGTCTCGTCGTAAAATGAATGAACATTCGGAGAAAGAAATTTCCAAAAATATTTACGTGTACACGTGTAACTTCACCATTATTATACTTTTTATAGAATCTTACTTCAACAACGATAACGAGTAACACATGGTTAAAGCAGTGTTTACGACTCAACCACTTCAGTACTAATGTGCGTTAATCACCTCGGTTCTTATTTCTCCTTTCAACCAGGCGGTGGTCTTTTCATTTGCCGAATTATTAACGCCGCTTCGACAAAGCCAAAAACGTATCCGGGAACAACGTAAAAAATATTCGTCGGTTCGGCGGATATTTGGTTTCGTAGTGTTTAAAATGCATTAATTTCGGCTCATTTCCTACAACGGCCCAACTGCAAAAACGCCACGCCTATCCGACAGCCACGAATCACGAAAGTGAAAATAATCTTAAATTACAAGAACTTCTACAGACGGACCGTCTGAGGCCAACAAGCTCTCGGCATTGCGGTTTTGAAAACAGTGATGACTGGTCAAGTTTTTACATTAGATGGACAATAGAATGTCAAACAGATACCCTTTGCTTGTTTCCTTCAAAACATGATTAGTGATTTTATGTTTGGAAATATAGTGAAAGGTAATTTGTTGGGAATTTGATATTTTTGTGTCATGTTTGAATGATTTGGAGTTTTTCGACGAGGGTGGTTGCTGGCCAACTGATTAGGAGAAGGATTTGGATATAAATAAAACGATGATGGAATTTTTTGAATCTAATAATAGACACTGGTATAACAGTGTTGAATACAAAATTAAGGAATTGCCATTTTCGCAGCATCTTGCAAGTGATATAAATTTATAAAATTATTCCGATGAATTTCACCACAAATTGTCAAATAATAAAATTTCATTTGCTTCAAAGAACTATTTTAATATCAGTTTTCTAATTGACCTATCGCAATGTGTCAGAAAGAGACAGAAAGAGTACTTCGTAGGTTAATTTCTTACTGCAATTTCATTTAAATTTTATAAAATATTTAGATAAATTACAAAATCAACTCTATTTGGTTAATCATATGAAGTATTAATAATTTCTTTTAATTTTAATAATTAAATTCAAGCTTTACTACGTTTGTCTTTTTAATCACCAATTTGGCTGGTATAACCAGTTAAACACTTTTAAATTTTCGGATTTTGAGGTGTTCTGTGAAATTATATTATCCTGCATAAAATACCTATAGAGTGTGCGTTCATGTGAAATTTACCAGCAGTCTCACGACTATCATAAGAAGTCTCATGCTATTCTCAAGCTGTTTGGTGAATACCGAAGGAATTCATGTGAACATTGTAGGACTGCATGCGGATTTCACATGATCGTTCTTTCATTGCAAGAAATCCTGCAGATTGTTATTTCAGACAGAAATAATAGTTGACTCGGATTAATATGAATGTCGTTCATTCAATTTACCCCCAGTTTCAACTTTTTGGGACTACTTTTCTAGCTTAAAATAACATAAATAAAACAGATATCAATTTTGTATAATTTTTTTCTCGAAATATGCCAGATGTACTTATTATTGAATTTGTACTTTTAGTTTCAGTATTTTAAATCACTACACTACATTGTCACTTTGGACGTTGGAGGTGTGGCCTAATTTCAGGAGCGAACACTTTGGTTGTTTATGTATTTGTGACAAAAAGATATCCCTTCCGGTTGAAAAACCAGTCAACAGCATTATTTTGGACAAATTGAGTTAGCATCGAAATTTATGATTTATGCCTGTATTTTCCGTGACTTTAACTTTAAGTTAAAAGTCATTCCTTTCGATGATTCAGCTATAATCTATTAGTTGGGATAATTACTGATGTTTGACAGAACTAAAACCGACATTTTTTTCAATAAAAATTTAACAAGACAAATATTCTCTCTTTCTACCAGCGATTGTATCATTGTTTATATCATTGTTTAATAAAAATTGCTTAATGAACTATAATAAATATCTCTAATATAATTACAACTGAATTTGTGTTTACTTGGATAAACACAATTTAATAAAAATGCGAGATAAAGCTCAATCCTCTCTAATATGTATCATAAAAACTAAAATTGTTCGTAAGAATGGAAACCTACAGTTCATTCTGCAGGAAAATATACGATACGATGTCTCAGATCATAGGGCCATTGAAAACTTGCTTTGTTGGATTCAATGCCCCCAAATTATGGTGATCAGAGTAAAGGATGGTTCATTAAAAGATAAGATCCTAGAATCTCAAATAAGACCTAAAACTCAGCGGGGGATTTTCAAAAACGCGTAACATAGCCACTTAGTAGTCGCTGGTTTGAATATTGTTTGACAAATAATGTCAGTTTGTCTGCTGGATGCATCCTTGGAATTCGAGCGTCGAGAAGAGAAAACTTCGCCTAAAAAGCAACAGGGTGTCCGAGTGTCGCACGTCTGTACTTCCTGTTTCCAATTGCGGGGCTTTGTCATGGAAAATCCGTTAAACAAAATGATGGGGCTCATTTTTTCACTCCATTTCCCGCATTCCTACAATTATGGCTAAACACAGGCACAATCGCGCTCGTTGTGATTCAGTTTACCACTAAATGATGACTAATTATTTATAGTCGACGTTTTATAGTTCCTAATATATTACAATGAAATACGATGTATACAAATATAGAAAAACTGTATTATCTACGACTTTATTATGATAATTAATCGGTTCATTATGCAATAAATCCATACATCCAATAATTAAAAAATCATTATCTTTTAATTACTGGATGGCATGGCGATAAGTATTAATTCGTATTGTGCCCAAATATTGACAAAATTGTGTTTAAATAAAATTTTGACGAAATAAAGAAAATGGTGGTTTCGTATGACATTTTTTCATTGGATTTGTCGCAGCCGCATTTAAATATTTCTCACTCTTGACAGATCACATTGATAAGAAGGCTGTCTGCTTCGTGCCTGGCAATAAGCTAAACCATTGCTCGAGTGTAACTTGCGTGAGAGTACTTGTATGTAACTTAAATTTGCTGACATACTCGAAGCCACTTAGAATATAAAGCGCGGGGAATAAAATGGAAAACGTGGTTTTGATGTACTGACAAACGCAATACACTTGTTATGTTGCCAGAAACGGTAAGATTAAAAAGTGCTACGTTTTATTTTACAGATTTATTCGAACTGCAGTGTGATTCATTTTTTTTTTTTTTTGGTAAGCTTGATTAAGTTTTAAATTAATTAATTTTTAATTAATTAAATTAAATCTTTGCTTTCAGAAATAAATATTTATAATTTGTTTAAACAAGTTTTTAAATTATCTTAAAATCTCTACATTTCACTTCTGACAAAAAATAGGTATGCATGCATTTTTGGCACAGTATCTAATTTTGATTCGATTACCAAAACGGTTTTCTCACTTGTTTAGCAAAATATTAATTTTGCAATAATGCTGACATAGATAACGTGAAAAATAATATTTTTAAACTCAAGTTTTAATTTTTTCCAAGTCAAGCAGCTGTCTATATTTTAGGACGTGAAATGCTGTGAACAGGGAATAGGCCCTCAAGGTGTGCTTTTTTAAAGTGTCGCCGCGACAGCAAAGTCGACGTCGCCATTGTCTCCATTGTTGGCGAATCATAATCAATATTTTCACAATATGATGCTATTGTCTGTGGCACGAGCGAAGTGTAAGTGTACTTCACTCGGCTCGCGGTCGCGTTACTCCGAAATGTCGGATTTCGTCATACTTTCAAGTAGGTAGCGAAAAATATGCTCGACCATTCCAATCCAGCGACGTTTAATTTTGCGATAGTGTTCTTCATGACAACAGAAAAGTTAAGTCGTTCACTTGACATTATTAGCATTTGTAGTGCAGTCATCGAAGTTATATGTTTCTTGGGCAGATGTCGGGTGAATGGTTCATGATTGAAATAAAAAATTATCAGTACAATTTCGTGTTTTTGATTAATTTCCCAAATTGGCGAAATCTCAAAGATCCAAAACAGTACATTTTATAAACAGGCATGTATTTTTTTTAAATTTTTACTTTTTAGATAGCAGATGGGATGGAAAAGGATTTGATGTCTAAAAAATAAAAAAATGTTTAATTTTAGAAGATAAGAACCTACAGTTTACATTTAATGTACTCAGGTAGGAAAATTTTGCAATATTTGCAGCATTTTATGGGAATTTTAATTTACTACATCCATTTCATATGAACACTATACTTGATTTCTGCAAATTTGGGCAATTTTTGTACAATCTTATGACGGTTTTCCTATCAGGATATGTACCTATAGATTAAATCAAGGAAAATGTTCGCTATCGTAACACTTAAATAAAATTATTTTATTAAAATGAAATATTTGGACAAACTAATCAAATATTTGGTCAAAATAACAAAATATTTTCAGTTCCATTGATTTGCTCATATAATTCCCATAAATCATCTTGGGACTTTCATTTACTCGCGCCATCAACAGATTTTCAATCTCGTTTTAGCCGGTGAAAGTTATATGAAAAATCAAACGCTCTCTCGGGATCATAGGTTGCTTATAGATTTGAGTATTGTTGTTCACGGCACCCAACAGTCGCTGTGCTTGCAATTTTTTTCGGACCAGCGAACTATTACACAAACGGCCAACCCTCTGCCCGCCCCAATGGCAAAAACAAAACGCCTCCAGATCGCAACTTCACATTCGCGTCTGAATTGAGTTCGTGCGTTAAAACTGCACCCTTGAGAGTCTGCACCCGGTGACGCGTAATCGGTGACCCTGTTGTTTGTGGTCACTTTTCGGTGCAAGAACAAAAGGCGCCCGTGGTATCGAAATTACACTATTCTCCTTTGACTGGTGATCCTTTTATTAGGTGGTCTTTTTCCATTTTTCCAGATGAGAAACCATTGTTTCCACCTTCTTTCTTTAGAACTTTCAAGAACTAGTTTCGACGGCTTCGCCTTATGTTACCGACAAGATTTTTATTGGGCTTGGTAAATATTCAAATAATCTTTTTTTAATCATTCGAATAATAAATGAGTATTTGAAATACTCACAAGCCTAATGTTTATAGTATATTTTCATTTTTAAAAGATTTTATATTTTATGGTTGGAAGAAAAATTTATTTTCAAGTACAACGAAGATGGAACAAACTGTTCCATCTTCGAACCATTTTATTCCACTGAAGAAAGTGAATTTTTTCCATTTTGCCTATAGGTTTTGAGGAAAAGTATGTTAGGTAACAAAATCAGGACTATGTCGACTTCAATGATCTATTTCTTACACTAAAGACTGTATAATGCAATCAATATCTAGAACTAATCCAATAAAAATCTATTTATTTCCTTAATGAATTTAAAATGACATTTTTAATCGAATTCTTCGAATATTAAATGTCACAATTATTTATAGAACGACTGATCTGTTTTTTCTTCACTTGTATTTATATTTTTTCGGAAATACCATATAAAAAATCTCATAGGTTCTCATATGTAAAACTGGCATGATTTCTTATATGATATATAGATCCATATAGATGAAGACCCTGACCTTTGCTTAAATTTTGAAAAATATAAGTTTAAAATAAAAACTCATCTAACTTCCAATCAAACTTTCTCTAAATTCTCTACATATCTCTAAACAGTTAAAATATTTTCGTCCAATTAGGATACGATATGTCACAATTATTAAATAATCTATTTCTTTATTACAGTAAATTTTATCTTAAATGTGATAAAATTTACTGAAATATTTTTCTCACTGGTTTCAAGTATCACTTTTCCGGAGATTGTGATCTTATAATTCCGAAGGGTTAAGTATAAGTGATTTTTTTCGTCAGATGCAAATAATGGTTTTGAGACTGGTAAATGCCACGTAAATACGTTTATTTGAGTTAGTACAGAACTTAATCATAAAAGACATTCTTTTGTTCGTAGAAATTCCGCAATTTTCTTCCTCTGTTCGTTAAAATATTTTTCATCCTCTTGTAAATTTACTGAATGGATTGTTTCCGCAAATTCCGAGGTCAGTTGTATTAAAGGCTTCATGTGTTCATTGAAAATTTTGTCCAGATCAGCATCAATCTATGAAACGAATTAGATATCATTAATTTCAAATACAATTACTCGCAAAGTAGGAGAAACCGATTCTAAAGATTAACATACCTTTTCAACAGATGTATCATTATTTTCGCCTGCAAATTTGTTTTTCCGTTTCTTAATTTCGTCAATTTTATCAGAAATAGCCTTCGTGTGTACAGATTTTTTATTTTGCGCGTCAAACATTAATTCACGTAGAGATTTTCCTTTCTTCCAGGAGTTATAGTCTTTTACTACTTTATAGATTTGAACTTCAAGATGATCTTTGCAGTAGTACTTCATGGCCTCGGAAGTGATCAGTTTCGATTCCAATTTAGAAAGTTCTATCAGTAGCTAAAACATGAAATCTTACTTAGCAAATCATATTTGACAAATAATTATTTCAAATTAAGAGCGAAATTGCAAAAGTAATCCTTTTGAGGTGTAACGCTGCTTGTGCTTATTTCACATAAAATGAAACTTTGATGTTTAAATATTTCAATTTAACATTGATATATTTAGCTTTGTTTTTACGTGAAATAAACTTATATAAAGTGTCTAGCACTCTGAAAGTAAACTTGTTAATAACAGTTTTTTCAATATTTACATCGAGTCCTTTGATTTCTAAAACATTACACTCTGCAACAGTTTTATTGAACAAATCTTCCTGGGCTGCCAATTCTTCAGTCAAGTTTTTTAATTTCTCGTGTATTCTGTCACTTTGTTGCTGGGGACTATTGATATTGTGTGCGGTTGTTAACTGGAAAATGTGATCCTTTTTTATTAATCTACTATTGTTTTGTTTCTATTTAGTTTTGCGTAAAAATAGTATAGAAAACATTTGAAAATTAATATTATAGGGTTTCTTTAAAAATATTATAAAAATGTCACGACAGTAATATTAAACTTGTACATACCCATATGCAACACGATAGTGCACAAACTAAGGCAATTTTATGTATCATCTTGGATGACTTTGTGTTGATCTTTGTGTCAGAGAATAAATGTTAAAACTGATCAATCTATTGAATGGTATGCCTTAAATACTTGAAAGCTCTGATAAAAAATTAATAGTTCACAAAACTGTATCGTTTTAAAGAGGCTCGTTCGTGGAATTTAGATCTGTTTTGTTTACCCTAATTTTAACGTCATTAAACTTAATGTAGTTTTAATATACATGCTAGAACACACTAATACACATTGGCGGGGAATGTTGATCAAATTAAAATAAATTAATTGAAATTCGTTTTTTGAACAATTGTTCACCACACGTGTGTGCTACCCCAACGGAACATAACGGTCTTAAAACGGTTTAAACTTTCACATAAAATTTCTTGGACAGTAAACGTTTAATAAACATTTGTAAAACGTTTTAAAGTTAAACTCCAAAATTTCTTCAAATAGGAAATAAATTCAATCCTTCTGGGTTTTAAACCCCTTAGTCTATTTAAATAAAGCTAAAATTTTTTCTCAGCTAAAATCTTGTGAAATTTCATTTTTCAATTGGCAGCTTATGAAGCATTTTTATCATACCAATTCAAAAAAATCCTTTCATGTTTGAACTGGCTTTATCAAGAAACCGTTTAATCTTTTCAGTCAAATCTAAGTTAATTCTTAATTAATATAATACAAACCCGGGATTGGTTTGTTAAATTACAGATTAATTTTTGGTATTTTCCTCTTTAAATGCCTGAAGCTATCAAACTGCCTAGAGCAATGTTCAACACGTTTGAATGAGTTAATGAATAGGTCGTGCGCAATTTATTTAGTTTATTGCATGCATTAGTCTTCTCATAAAAAAGATACCACACCTCCTTAAATGATTCAGATTTACAAAAAAAAGTGCACGAACTATAAATAATTTAACATCGATGATAAATTAGACTGATAATTTCAGTCTGTGGAAATTCATTACATTCTATTTTAAATAATTTATATATAAAATAAATTAGTGACCTCTAGAATTTAATTAAACCAGCGATTTTTTTTCAAAACCATTATAACATGCATTATAAGTGTTTCCAATTACGTTCATTTGGTTAAAAGTTTAAACTTGTAAAAGTAAATTGGTAAATATAAACATGGAAAGTTAAAAAATGTAACGAATTGTTCATAATTCATAATTGGAAAAAAAATTATGAATAGTGCTACAACTACAACTTTTGTATGTTTTATGTACTTTTTTTTAATATAAGTGATAAGTGATATCAGATAGAGATTCCGAAGTTGACTTCTGAAACTTTGAACGCAAATTGGTTTTTCCTTAAAACCACGGAAAAAAAATTAAAAATGCAAACAAAACATTTAGTTTTATTAATATATTTCTTCAATTTTTACTTTCAGTTATGATAGTACACATCCCTTTGTCACAATAAGATTGTTTGACTGCAAAATGGTGCAAGCAAATAAAATTACTATTTTTTACTATATCTTTATTTATTAACTTTTTTATAATGAAATATAACATAATAGTCTTAGAATAAATTATATTCCATAAATTAACAGGAATTGAACCGAGCATGGCATTATTTTAGATATTTTCACTAATTATTATGAAGTTAATTATCACTTCGTTATAATATCGTTTTAAATGATTTTAAATCACTTTTATCTATAAGGAATTTCGATGTGGAAATGATCACTTTTGTGTTTCGGTCCTTCTAGGAATTTCAAAATTTCCGGGTTTCATAAGTCTTTTAATTCGTTCACATATAAATAAAATTACTGAATACTCCATGACTGCTTTACGCTGTACAACCTGCAGCTCGAACAATTCAATATAGAATATAACTCTACTCAAATTTTGTATTGTATACACAATTTAAAATCTGTCCCGTACAGTGGATACCTTGATGAGCGAATTATTTCGATTCCTAACCAGCATTTGATATATGAAAAATCTATTTCATAGCTTCTAATCTGTTTCGGATGTCATAATAAGATTTGGTGCAATATTTTTAAAAATATATCATGTTATCTGTGAGTTAAATTATATAAGAAATCAAATTGAATAATAATACGATCTCAGCATACTGTAATATAGAAGTTCACTTTAGAAATTGTCAAATATCTTAAATATCTCAAATAACTGGTTTTGCCATAAAACCGCAGATATTACATTCTCTCATCTTAAGCTAGTGCTGTCTCGAAACAAGTTAATAATTACAGATTTTCATAAAATTGAAAAGTGAAGTGATATCTATTTACATGAAGTAAATAGATATCACTTCACAATATATAAGGCAATTCTTCTTTCCAGAATCGAAGATATTTAATGTTAAACTTAGCCATATATACACGAATGGTACAGGGAAAACTGTATTAAATGGTTTTTTTCATTCAAATATCTTCAAAAATAAATTACAGATTTTAACGAAACACTCAAATAATGTTCTCTGAACATTTAAATCAGAGATTGATTTAAACATAGTAAAAGTATACTGTTTAATTAATGAGTAATTCTGTGGTTTTGGTGAAAAACCAGTTAAGTCACATTTTTTGACAAATTTGGTTAAGATCGGATATATTTTGATATATTTTCATTTGGGAATGTCGAAATATTCTTACCTGATGTATATTTGGCTCAACTTTGACAGAACATAACCAGTGAAGTGTCATTTTTGAGGAAAAACCAGTTAAGTGCACCCGTTTTGAGGAATAACCAGTTAAGTTCCCATTCAAAATACATAGGAAAACTTAAATTTAATTTTGGTAACTTAAACATTATATTTTACCTTTATTTTTCATTAGAAATGGTATCCAATAGACATAAAGAAGATTGATATAAAAATGCAAAAGTTTACTTTTGAAACTTTAAACGCAAATATCTTAAAATCACAAAAAAGTGACTTAACTGGTTTTTCCTCAAAACCACAGAATTATGAAAATGAATTCGGGTCCAGAGGAATGTCGGCAGAAAGTCGAAAGCTCACTGGCTGAAAGGGAACCATCGAGTAACAATATAAAATACAATTCACAAAAAATGTCTTATAGCTTAAACTATCTGACATTTGAATACTAATTATCAATTTAAAGGGAGATTTCGGTAAAATTTCATCTATGTGATTGAAATGATGAAAAGGGATGAAGCTTTGGTAGTTAATGCAATTTTTCGTATAGAATGAAACTAAGCAAAGTAACATTTGATACGCTTAATTTTTCTAAAGGGTAAGGTTCGGTTTTATGTGAAATATTTGGAATTTTATAAAATCCGTGCGAGAGTAATTGTTCTAAATGATCAAAAAGCTCATCAAACAAATTTCATGCAAAAATATTAAAAATGATAGAAGTAGTTCAATTCTGAAAATTCAAGCTTCATCATTTTCACTAAAAAAATGCGCCTGCATCACTTGTAAGATTCATATTTAACTTCAAAAACGATTTAATTTATTTTTATTTTCAAAATAAATTAAGAGCTATTATAAATTAATTTTGAAATGTATTTATAATAGCTCTGAATAAATAACCAACATTTTAAAATACTTAGAACTATTTACTTTTTATAGTTTCCTCCAAGTGAAGAATAAAATATTAACAATAATTACGTCAGGAATTGATTTTCATGAAATGTGTGCTTAGAATTAAGATTGAATAGTTGTCTTCTCAAAACATTCCACCGTCGTACATTGCTCTTTCTTTTTTCCTACCCATGTAGAAAAAAACAATCGGTCAAGCGTCGGCATACACTGTTAGAAACGCGGTGTAAGAAAAGTGTTACGGAGTGACTTTGGACCTCCTGAGAATCCTCGCGGTGTTGATTTCAGTGTTTCTCACACCGGACGGA
>JABFPB010007020.1:0-11435 GCA_022817645.1 Ceratoteleas bidentatus | reverse complement strand
ACAAACAAACAAACAAACAAACAAACAAACAAACAAACAAACAAACATATATTCCCATTTATATATTAGTAAGGATTTCATATAAAATGTTTCCTGAATCAGTACAATGTTGTATGGCGAGAAAGTTGTTATTTTTTAAAGCCGAAAGTCTACGAAATTCTGTGTTAGTACATTATATTATAAATAAATGTGATTTTTCATATAAGTTTTAACTATTTTGTTGATAAATCATTTCAGATTGTCTATGGCAACAATTTCTTCACATTTCATAGCTGAATGTCTGTGAAAATTTATGTAACTACTTTCTAACAGAAAGAAATAAGTTTTATCGTGGATTTTCACACATTTATTATCTTATAGTAACAATCATAAACTGAATTTAAAATCACGGTTCGCGGATATCGGATGCCACGTGTCGCACGAGTCACGGATTGCACGCATTACGGGCCGCGAGTCGCACGGGTCACAGATCGCACGGGTTCTCGGTCACGCCAGTCATGAATGTCACGGTGCATTGTACAAATTGTGTACAATGCATTGTTTATAACAAAATGTTTATAACAGTTGTTTCTAACTATTGCTTGTAATTAATTGTTTACAACTATTGTTTATAACAATTGTAACGACTTTTTTACACCAAATTATTTAACGAATTGTTTATACCAAATTGTTTATATCTATTGTTTATAACAAATTGTTTACAACTAATTGCTTATAACTATTGTTTATAATAAATTATTTATAACTATTGTTTATAATTAATTGTTGATAATGATTTATTTATGACGAATTGAGTTATAAGTTATTTCTAAGAAAAGTATTGTTTTTAAGCAGCAGTGAACAGTAAATTTATCTCCACAAAATTATTTATGTCAATAAAGTTAGCACTCCCACAACTTAAATAATGGTCGACTCATTAATGATAATTTTAGACTTATTTAAAACTATTTTAGACAGCAAAAACCAAATTTTAGACTGCTTCCTGTAACGCGCCAGAATAACTTGAACAGTGGGGGTGCTAGCTTGAGCTCAAGCTAGCACTCCCACAGGTTTAGCAATGAGATTCGATTATTCTGATTATAGAGCAATTTCAGACTAATTTTAGACTATTTATTACACACAAAATGTTTTCAATCAAACCCAAAGGGTGAAAACCAACCCCTCGTTACATCAGAAATATGAACTCCGATCAGTGCGAAACAAAAATATCAGAATAATTGTAGACCCATTATAGATTTCGCAAAAAGTGCGATTTCTCGCATTTTCAACTACCCTAAATCGGTAACAACCATAACCCCACCCCAATATATGAAAAATCTGAAATTTGGATAAAACGAAAAAAACGCAGCAGAATAATAATAGTGTCATTATAGACCATCGAATTCTAGCAGAAGTGATTTTATTCAACTACCCCTAATCGGTAAAACCCCTATCCCCCACCCCCTAAATATAAATAAACGTAATTTGATTGATACGAAAAAAATCAACAGAATAATTATAGACTCATTATAGACCATCGAATTCTAGGAGAATTCTAGCACATTTTCAGCGCATTTTTTTAGAAAAGTGATTTCTCGTTTTTTGGTGTTTATAATTGAGGTTAACTGTCACATCAAAAATAAGAAATACGCAATTCTTGAAAATTACTTGAAGACTATCAAAAGTAGTTAATAGTTAGTTCAAAA
The DNA here is from genome assembly GCA_022817645.1 of Ceratoteleas bidentatus. Classification (NCBI taxonomy): domain Eukaryota; kingdom Metazoa; phylum Arthropoda; class Insecta; order Hymenoptera; family Scelionidae; genus Ceratoteleas; species Ceratoteleas bidentatus. The sequence goes on along the minus strand of JABFPB010007020.1, from coordinate 9,750 downwards.
CACTCGGACTTTCACATGTTTTGAAGATTTTAACGCAGATTTTAGAACGAGTTTTGAGTTTCAACCTTTTTTGCACACCAAAAAGGGTTAAATTAAAACTATTTCCAACAGTTTGTGTCTTAAATTAAGATTATTGAGTCGTAAATGTTACAAAATATTCCAAATACTGCAAGAAGTTAAAATTCATATTACTTTTAGAAAAAGAAATAGGGAATAATGTCCTAAAATTTGGTTTAGTTTGACTAAAGTGTTTTCGAGACAATTAATTTTGAAGTTGCCAAAACAAGGCATATAGTTTCTAACAAAATAAGATAGTTCACATTTTGGAGCGTTACAGGAAGCAGTCTAAAATTTTGATTTTGCGGTCTAAAATAGTCTTAAATAAGCCTACAGTTGTCATAAATGAGTCGTTCATTTTTGATGTGGTGGAGATGCTAACTTTATTGACATGCGGTTGCCTGCATTTAGAGGCCCGCCGAGCGCATACCCTGTTTTTGCATGCGGCCCTTCAATTAAAACTGGACCCATCAAATTTAATAGATAATTTTATGACAATTATTAAAACTAAAGATGGGAATTTTAATAATGGTCGATTTTATTAGAATAATTTTAATTATTTAATTATTTATAAACGAAAAATTAAAGTTTCAATTTAAAGACTAATTCACCATTATGGAAATGCCCATTTCTAATTAAAATTGTTTAAAATCCATTGCAGCATCATTCGGATCGCATTTCGGATTGCATTTCGGATCATAACTTCCATCCAATAAATCTGTTAACGATAGGTACAAATACGTAAAACGTTCCACGAAACCAGCGAACGTTAACTCGATTAGATCTTAATTCAGCCAAACGCGTCGTTATGTCGTTGAATGGAGGAAATCAAGTGTTATTTGATTATTCCACCTCAAGCGTCAAATTAACTGCAGTTGATCACCAAAAGATCGATGTGTTATCTTTGATATACTTCAAAAACTGATTATATCTACTTAAGGTAGTTCCCTCATTAAGTTAATAAAATAATAAGAATTCAATGAAACTTTAAATCTGATTTATTTCGAGGCTAGTATTTGGTTTGCCAAATTCCCAAGTATTTCGACTACTTAGAAGTCGAGATATTAGAAGTTAAAATTGCTGAAAAATAATATATATAGAGATACTACCCTTGTGTTTTAATGAAATTTTATCATCAAATATCTGGATTTCTGCGTAATCGAACTACTCGAAAAATTGGCAAATTAAATAATAATATTCTAAGAACCCAATTATTCATAAATAATGAACAACTATTGAAATGTTGTTTATAACATTTGAAAAACGATTTCACAGAACTCAATGCGAACAGAAAAATCAAAACTTACTGTATAAGGTAGCAATGTTTACATAAATCATTAAAATTCCAAAATTACACGAAGAACCAACTATTGACAAAAAATATCTCATTTCATTTTCGTATTCAGTTAATAGGAAATTCATATTTATTATACCAAGAAACAATCAAACTAATACTACAAAGAAATAATAAAACATTATTAAATTAATATGATCATATTTTCACTTGGCACCCTAAATATACGGCCCTTCATATGAGAACTACCTTAAGGTGATTCATGAAGTCTGCAGAAGTTAATATCTATTTAACTTCTGACATAATTTTTCTGACCCTGAAAAATTTTATTATATTTACTAACAATAATTTTATGTTCTAACGACGTAAATTAAACAGACACTAACTCCGTGACAGCAGTATTGACGAATCACCTTAAATTGAAATGGGTTGGCATGGCTCGTTATACTGAAAAATCCGCAACGGTAGATTTGCGATAAACGTGCGACGAACGTGGAATATCTTAGGGAAGTGAGACGTCGCTAATTCGACGAAATGTCAGTCCGCGTTTTCCGGATCGCGGAGATCGATTTTCGGGCGAAACACCAGCAAACGAGCGGCGGGGCTTTTTCTTGGAATCGCCGCGAGATTGTTTTGCCAACAATGTGACTGTAAGTACACAATGTTTCAAGTTGGGATTTGTTTTGTAGACAATTGGCGCGCGCTGGTTGTAATTCGTCAATGTGCTTATGTGTGAATGTATCGCACAAGTGCAGGTAGCAGTGAAAATCCAAGATGGTGGCGCACAGTAGTCCAGAAAATATAAAAGTCGCGCATTGTCGAAAACGAAGATTTTATTTATAAAATGGTATAGAACTTGAGTTTATAATATTGCTACACATTATATGTAATCAGTGTATTACCAAAAACTCGAATAAAATATTAAAATAAAACATTTATTGATTATTCTTGGATAGTATATATTCGTTATACATCTATATCTATTAAAAATAAGATGAGAATGTATTTAAACATTAAAAATTAAATAAAAATTGTCATCATGTTGGAAGTTCAATTGACTAGTTTTATTGCCATTTCACTAAATTTCACGTTTTTTGTAACTTTTTTTTACGATTTCTCAAAAACTATATGGTCAATTATGCGCAAATTCGGTGTCAACATTGCTATAATATTATAGACTTGAATAAAGGTAGTTTATTTGTATTAATTACTGATAAAAATATTGCGGAATTCTTCGATTTATGCGTCACGAACAGTAGCAATCCGAAATATACTAAAGAATTCATTTATTGGAAAAAAACACCCTCTTACTGGTAAGTCTAAGTCCACCAAAGTATCTTAAGATTGGGGATTGATCGTTGAAAATGTGGTGTTAGAGTATTATGAATGTTAGTACTGAGCCGCTCTTCGATGGGACTTAGTGTGCAATCTAAAGATCAATATGGAAATTTCCATGTTGAACTTTAACTTCATTTTTAAAACGAAAACATCCAAGATCCAGCATGAAATTTGGCCAAGAATTGAAAATAAAAATTGAAACCTGAAGAACTAATCGTCATTTGCGAATAGATGCGAATGCAAAAGTTACAACTGTTATTTCAATCAGTGATAGTCGTCTATAGTCGACAGTTTAATTTTTTAAAATTATTTTTTACGTTTTTTATAAAATAAAAATATAAAATGATCACAAAAATCATTAGATTATTGATAAAAATGCAACAACATGAGTCGTGGTAAGTGGTTAAATATTCACCAATAATTAGGGTGCATTGAATTTTCATTATCAATCTGAATTGGTCGTTTCTTCACTAATTATCAGACCGAGTGTTTACCAATAATCTGAATTGGCCGACATTTCACCGTTTTCATATCACAGAATATTATAAAATAAAAAATATTGTTTTAATAATTTCATGTTTTTTCATATAAAACAACAGATAGGTTTTTTTATAACTGCATGAAAAAAGTTGTATTTGTGGTTACTGTTCCAAACTTTATCAAAAATAAAAAATGATAGATGCAAAAAAGCTTCTATCCATGGAACGATCCTAAGAGCTCATGGATTGATTTAAAAAAAATAATTTGGCGGCTTTTTCTGTTCAATTATTCTAAATTTATTGTATAAAATTTGCCATGACTGTTTTGATTTAAATCATCTGATTAAATCTGATTTAAATAAAAAAATCGATTTTTTTTACTTTTTTTAAATCGTGATTTTTTTGCAACCCTGAAATAGATTTTTCACTTTATTACTGTCTTAAGATTTTAACATTTGCAATTTTTTCTCACCTTTTTTAGAATTTGAATATTTTTCTAAAAAGTGATTTGTATATTCAAGCTTTGCTTTGTCTTCACATCTTAGCTGGTAATTTTAATGTTTCATTTTTCTCTTATTCTTAGTTTTTGAATTTTTTTTTTATATTTCATGCAAAGTTAAAATGTTTTAAAGCTGATTTCCTAGTTGTCAGTTAACTTTCCACTTAAATATTAAACGTTATTACTCTTAATTTTTCATTATTAATGTTTTTGAAATAATTGTATTCGAATTAATTTCGACTTACATTCTTATCTTTTTCAAGTCATAATGTGTACAATTTAAATTTACAATATTATCAATATTACTCCAAGTTTTTAACTAACAATTCCACGAGAAAATTATTATCAATTTCAGTTTCAAACTCTATAATTTGTTGTATTTTCCCCAAATTTCTATATAAAAAAATACATTTCAGTAACAATAAAACAATTCCAAATTCAATTTCCAGATTACAATGTCATAATTCCTATTACGGGATATCACATATTATTTTCAATAAAATTTATCGTTTCCTTTTTAAATAAAATACAAATGTCATTTATTTCGCTCTGCTTTGACAAATATCAAAGCTGATAACATCAAACTGATTGATCGAAACTGGAATACTTAACGCAATAATATTTTATATAATTTAATATTTATAAAGAGAATGAAAATGAATCATGCGTTCCAAAAGAAAATCCATATTTCTGTATCGAATCATGGGAATTTAATTTGTTGCATTTAATATTATTATTGAGAATTATTTAGTCGAATTTGAATATCCTCTGACACGAAACTACGGGTTTTTTCAATATTGTCGCAACGTTGATTGAATTATTGCGGCAAATTGAATCATTAGATTTTTGCGTTATCGCGATACGTTGCAGTAACGAGGTTTTTTGTAAACAAATGTGGCGGTAGTTATGAAGCATTTGTGGTAAAAACGCTTTACGTAATTGCCCTGATTGCACAAGTGCAGCTGTGACATTTTCTTCTTTGTAAAATAGATTTTTTGAAGTTTCCAATAACAGACGCAAGGAAAATCGTTGATTTTAGTTGACTTTTAAAATGATTTTGCATTTGTTAATATTTATATTTTATTTAAATTTATATAAATATATTTTTTGTATACATTATTATTAAAATATATTTATATTTGATATGATTTGACTTTCTGAAAAAGTTTAAAAACTGTGAAAAATGTCAAAGTACTTTACAAAATGTTAATAAACATTTTTGTTGACATTTTATTAATTAATTTATATTATTCATTCTTTTTGATACATTGCAAAATATCATTTGCCAAAAAAATTATTTTTGTTTAAGTTTATTATATCTTTCAAACCATTTTTTATAAATTTCTGCATTGTTAAAACTTGGTTCTTAGTACATTTATGTATATATTTGTGTATTATTCAATAAATGAATATGTGCAAATCAGTTTCGTCAATTTCAATAAATAATTGTTTAATAAACTTAACGACGCGTTTTTTTAATAATTGCTGAAGACTGTTAATACCGTCAAAGCGATTAAAAGTAATGAGGAATTCAGATAATGGATTGTTTCATTCAATCTAGTATAAAATAATTGGAAATTAAATTACTTTCTACCTCTTTTTATAGGTATAATACATTACTAAATAAGAGGGTATTCGTTCGCAACAGATTTTTTAGTTGTCCAATAAATTCCTTTAAATTATATTACCCTACTGTATTATTATTACATGATTTATTATCATTTATATTTTTTGTTCGTTAACTTTAGGACAGCACTTATTATAACAAAAACATATTCATATTTCATTTACATTCCCCCCAAAACCATCCCATTAACCATTCATTATCTTCACAAACCAGAAAGAAAAACTATCTAAATGGCGCTGCCACCATTTTTATCCTATTCCAACTTTTCCTATTTCATAAATTGTTCCCCAATTTCGTTTACATTCCCACGAAATTCCTCGCGATAACCATCCAATAACATCACAAAGCCAGAGAAAAACAGTCCAGATGGCGCTGTTGCAATTTTTTAATCGACCCACTTCAACTTCCCATATTTCTTACACGCTAACTGCAAACTCCTGTTTGTTTGATGAATAAAGGTCATCAAAACAAACGTCAAAACATTCCAGTGGCCTCCTCACAAACTCTTCCCCTCCCTCCCCCTCCTCGGAATCCCCAAAAGTCCATCTGAAACCCAAACCCTCAATTTCAACTTCGAACTCGGTCAGAGCTTGTGAGGAATCCCACCACAAAGTAGGTGACCTTGGCCCAGGTACTCACGTGTTGCATTGGAAACGCGGTACTACCGATCAGGAAGTCCCATGCCCACGAGAATATCCGCGCACAAATGTGCATCGAGGTCACAGTCCGTCCGGGTGGCAGCGTCACCAGGTCGCACAGACACAGCACGACACCGTCACTCGATGACCTTGTCCAATTTGCTGCGCACTTAACCAGCGCATCCCAAAGACGGAATTTCGCACGTGGCCAGTCAGATATCCGTAGATTCAGACCATCGATCCAGGGTCTTCGAGTCGGAAGACCTGTTTGGATGATGAGGCTGGAGGAGTGAAGGCTGGTAGTCTTAGGAGGAAGGCTGGAAGTGGTTGGAAGAAGGTCCTAAATCCGAAATTTTGGTTGGAAGTCAGAGAGGAGAGTTCGATTTGGAACAGGTCCTTGGTCCTAACTCCAAAAGATGAATTGGAAGTCAATCAACAGAGTCCTCTGGGGGAGGAAACAGTAGGAACCTCTGGTCCTAACTCCAAAGTTCGAGTTTTAGGTCAGGGAAAGAGTTTTTCTGAGGGAAAGTAGATGTTGAGCTTTGGTAGCAGGGTTCTAAGGTGGTGAAGAAGGTTCTTGAAGTTGGAGTTTGAAGATGGATGAGGATTTCCTGATAATAGTAGAAGGTTTCGCTTTGGTAGAGTTGGAAGGTCCGGAAGGACAATGGTTCTTTAGTCCTAACGAGGACTGGTCTTCTTCAGAAAAACTTCTAAGTGGTGCAAAGTAGTCTTCTGGGTCCTAGATGTTTTATTAGTTTCGTTAGCTTCATAGGTTCTATTTTAACCCCAGCTTCCAATCCAAACTTCTCAAATGAGTATTCCAACGACTCATTTAGGCCCATTTACTAATTCCTCCTCCAAATTCAAACTTGCTCTTCTCAATCTTCCCCTGTTAATGTCCAAACTGCAAATAGACACTCGGAGTCTGTCCCATCATTCTCGACTCGTCACCCTATCAGTACTCCCCAAATAAATCCATCAATCATGCGCTCTGGTCAAGTTATCGATCATCCGGACACCTTTTCGCCGGACTCAGTCCACTTATTAAACGCCGATTACCGCACAATACCAGGTGTTTCCGACTCACTGGAAGCACCTCCCATCCCCACCCAAATTGCAAAATTCCTTCGCTCACGCCTCGACGACTTTCGACTCACTCGCGGATGGCTGCACGATTTTCCAATCCATCAACCGGACTTCCCACTTCCGGTTTCCCTTCAGGACCTTCCAAAACTCAAAATCCTACATTTCTTCAGAGAGGCACTTCAATGGATCAATTCATTTAACACATCTGGATCCTGTTTGGGCTGTCGATATCTTCTATTTTTGGGGATCTTCTAGGATGGAGAAAGAATTCAGTTTTTGGATTCTGTCCAAGTCAGAATTCTACCTTTTGATCTCTTGGAGAAGGTTGCAGCTTCTCCTACCTTCTCCAACCCTTAAAATCCTCAGTCTAGAATCTCTTTTAGAGTCTTTTAGAGTCTCTCTAGACTTTCTTCTGCAGTCTCTCTTCTAGAGACCTCAGGACTCTTTATCGCATTTCCTCCACCTTCTTCCCACCCAGTTTCACCCTTCACCACTCAAAATCCTCAGCTATTCCTTAACCCTTCCTCCTTTTTTCTGGAATTTCACTTGACCCAAGAGGTCAGTCCTTCCAAACCTGCATCCAACGCTCAAAATCTTCAGTTTCTCAAAGGTTCTTCCACTCCTTCCCCTGATATCTTCCAAGACCCCAACCAAACTTCCTCGACCTTCTCTCCAGCCCTCAAAATCCTCCATAAATCCCGGCCTGGACCTCAGAAAACCTCCGACACCTCGAATCCCGCCTTTTCGCCTCCACACCGGCTCGGTCGAAGGGCGGCCGGACCAGCCAACTTGTTGATCATCGCGCTTTCGCAAGACACCCCCGCACCTCCCCGCACCGGTACAGAACTTCCGGACACTTGTCCTAGAAAGGGACCCCGGGGTTCCCGGGGTTCGGGACCTTCGCGGGGGTCGATTTTCACCGGGTCCGTCGACCCCCTCGGACGGGTCGGGGGGCGCGAGTTTTTCGCGGAACTCCCGGAGCTTTTCGGCCAATCGGACGACGCGACGCGAAACCCGGCCGGAGCCCAGATAGCGCGCTCCGCTCGGAAGACAGTGGGATACTGACGCGACCAGGCAGCCAGTCTTACTGAGCGATAAAAGTGTAGCACGTCGCTTAGGCGCTACGAAGAATTCGCGGGAGGGGCTGGGGAGGGGTTTTGGTTTTGAGTCGGGGTGGGGGTTTTGAGGGAGAGTGGGGGGTTGAGGGTCCTGATTGGTGGATTTGGTTGGGGTAGTTTTTGGGAGGGCTAAGTTTGGGATTTTTGGATTTGGGTGGGGGATTTGAGACGGGATTTTTAGAATTTTGAGATTGATAGATTGCTCAGTGCAGGAAATTTGGACTTTTTTGGGACTCGGTTCTCTATGTTAAAATGGGTCATTTTGACTTAAAATGAGTCAACGTCAAAGTGATACTGATTTGGTTTTACGGTCAGAATATCAATCTTATGAAATTGTTACGTTTTGCGCTAAGATCGGTTTAAACAATTATAAAGTAAAGGTTCTTAAAATAAATTTTAAGTAGATCGAAAATAGATACGTAACCCCTTAAGAATGAATACAGCTTGGACTTTGAAGACATTTGCTGGAATATTTTAATTTAAGTTCCAATGACCTTAAATTAAATGTTCTAATTATAACTAATCTAACTATTACTGGATCCTACTTAACTGTTCAAATACCCTGAAAAAAACGCTCCAAATAAATTATAAATTCATTTCGATCACAAAATTATAAACCAAACTTCCAAAACTTCTCCTAAAAGTTTGACCCGAAAATACCAATCGCCGCTAAATTACCCCCACCTCCCTTCTTTACCGACTGCAGATAAGGGTGGAACGAATCAGGCGCGTTTATACAAATAAAGCAACTTTTATTTTCTCAAACAAATAGTCGTTCCATGTGATCAATATAAATGGTGTATACGCTGAGTGTCGTGGTACTCGATGCTCGATCGCGGGGCGGACCGCAGCGTCCGCCGGGCTCAAATGAACGCGGATAGGTGGCGCTCGCGGACGGCCTAGGACTTCTTGCCGAGCGCCTTCTTCATCTGGTCGGACTTCTTCTGGTGCGCGAGCTCCTTCTGCTTCTTCTCCTCCTCGCGCTTTTTCGCGGCCTCCTCGCGCTGCTGCTTGATAATGGCGAGCCGCGCGAGGTCTGCCCGCGCTTCGTCAGTCTTACCCGCAGCGTGCAGCTTTTGGTAATTCGCGTATGCCCGCTGCTTTTCGAACTGCTCTCTGGAGGGAACAGATAAGGGGTTGAGTAAGAATGACGCCAGATGGCGTTGCTAAGGATGAAATGATTAAGGAAATATAGTCAACTATCGCGTAGGTATCCGCTCGCGTAGGTTTCCGATCGCGTAGGTATCCGCTCGCGAAGGTATCCGCTCGCGAAAGTTTCCGATGTTGAAGATATTCACTCGCATAGGTATCCGATCGCGTAGGTATCCGATGTCGAAGGTATCCGATCGCATAGGTATCCGATCGAGTAGGTATCCAATCCTGTAGGTTTCCACCATGAAGGTATCCGATCGTGTAAATATCGTCTTTTCTTTCGCGTAGGTATCCGAATTCTATAATATAGTCCCCCATTTCTTGGATACCTATGCAGTCGACGCTGGAATTGACTCGGATACCTGCGAGATAGTTAACTGTAATACGTTAAGGTGGGACTATCGTGACAGTCATGTTCAAAACATAAATTATTTCTTGCGTTCGCTAATGATAGTGAAAATA
>JABFPB010007019.1:0-11435 GCA_022817645.1 Ceratoteleas bidentatus | reverse complement strand
CTATGTAGTTACTAGCTAGTAAACAGTTAAACTGGACTCAGCCTTTCTAGAAACTAGGAATAATTTTTACCTGGGACTTTATTGGCTGAACAAAGGTGACTTTTCTTACTACTAGTGCAAGATTGCTGGTAATTTGTTGGCATTTTTTCTCTATGTGTAATTTTAACAGCCTAAATTGTGATTTTAACAATCTAGACTGTAAAAATGCCTTGCAGTCTAAAACTGTAGCCAATTCCAGTCCGCGACTGTGACCCCTACAGTGCAGACTATAGTTTTAACAATCTATTTCTCTGGGTGAGGCGTCTTCCAGGGTGCGACCAGCTGGACCTGTTGGGCTGGGCCGATCCTCGGAAGACGCCGCGCGGACGACCCGGTCGAATAACTCGGTATGCGGGGAACAATTGATACCATGCAACAGGGTCGGCCATTGTACATCGGACGCCTTGGGAAGGCCCGGCGCGCGTCCTCGAGCCGCGCGGCGATAGGTAGAAATGCACGATACAAAATGATAGATATAATATAGATATATACACGTGTGTTGCACGCAAACTTAGAAGGAAATAAAATGGTTTTGTATACCCGTCTACCTACCACTATTGTCCCTCGATTTACTGGAAAGGTTCGAACAAAACATTTAAATTTCGGCCAATCTTCGTTATCTGGTGATGATTAAATGTGTCATTGAGAGGGGCCGGTCGACGAGCGACAGAGTAAAAAAAAAAAAAATGAAAAAAGGTGCGGGCGTGGTGCCCCCCGACTGGTGGCGCGGTCGGTTCTCGTCGGTCGAGCATAAAAAGGCGAAAAAAAGGAGAAGAAGAACGGAAGGGAGAGAAAGAAAGAAACGTTTCAGGCACACAATACGCTCTCAGCTGTGCACTATTCAGCGTCAAAGCGGCGTTCGAGCGGCGCTGCGCTCGCTCGTCGCGAGCTCGCGCGTTTCCGGCCAACCGGCCGTTGGCTGGCGAAATTCGATTTTGGATGTCGCGGAAGGCTGCGATAGCGTTCGCGCTTATGCCGGAAGTGAATGACGAGCGGGTGAGACGAGGCGATCCAGGGGGAGTGGGCGCTCACCTGCGGAGTGTAACGATGTCGTGGGAGGAGTGCCGAGGACTCAGTCGAGGCGGTTTCGTCTTTATGGGCGACGGCGTCGACAACATCCGCCGGTAGTTGAAGGTGTAGCCGGACCGGGTGTCCCATTGAAGCAACCTCTGACCGCCGAGGTCGCTGTTCGTCCGGCGCACGTTGTTCCGACTGGCGCGGCTCTGCAGGTCGGCCTGAAAAAGAGCCAACTTGTAGTACAAATTGAGCCATTACAGGTACCTGCCATTCGCTATCTTGGCAGCATCTCTAAGCAAATAATCATGGATTCTCATCTTTAAAGCAACGATGAGAACCCGTGATTATTTTACGTATGGGGACTCATGATTATATTCCAACTTAATAACTCGATCCCGAATTATTCATCAATAAAAATAATTCCGGATCGAAAGGGTTAACAGATTTTCGGCAGAATCCAACTTTGGTCGAATTCCACCCAAGCGGTGTCGAGTGGTTGTGAAAGTCAGGCAAATATACTTTGTAAAGGACGATTCTAACCGTCATTATCTTTCTGGAGTTTGACACTTTATTGAACTCTGATAAAGTGGCGATCGATTCCTCAGAAGTTGCTCGTCATCGAGAAATAATAGACAGACACCCCATTAAGCCCTTAGAGTCCGATGCATAGAATTCAAGACTTTTACAAAGTAACTTTGGAATAGGAATCTGTGATTTTGTGTCGTGCTGATAGCCGTTCGGCCAACGGTGCATTTCTTGGTGGTTTGCATTCTCTACGTTGTGGCGGAGTATGATAGGTTGAATGATGGTATGTTTCATTTTATGATGGTCCATTTTACCTTGAATTTGTCAATCAGTATCTGGTTGACGAGCTCGGACTGGGGTCGTGATTTATCAGCGACGCGCCTCCGTATGGTCGGCGGACTGTCCGTGTCGTCCGGCGCATCGGTGTCATGAGATTCGGAGCTGTCGCCACCCCCCATTATCCCGCCAACACTTCCCCCAGTCAACGCGCCGCCAGATACCATCTATTATGATACAGTTCCGTTTATTTTTTGGTCCCTTCGTTAATTCGCGGTTCGTTTTCTCGCCATTTGTCCCCAAAATGAATGCGCGTCGCTCGAGTAGCGCCAATCGTTTTACGAATATGTCATTTCGATTAATTGAAAAAGCAAATTCATCAAAACGTAGAAGTTAGTAGTTAGATTGAGTAAAAAGTCCTTACATTCCATGAAAAAAACTTAGAAAAAAATTGTAAGTGAAAAGCATAAATCTTTTTACCTAAAAAATTAGCCAATTTTTAATTATTTAATTACAACTTTTCTTAATTTATCTCTTCCTAATTCAATGTTCTTGAAAAACGGCAGACTGGGAAAAAGGATGCTAAACTAAACAAGAAGTCGTTATTCAATTGGCGTCAGATCGAATCAGTCCACACATTCATATGTTCTAACATTTTTCCACGTCGTGCATTAGTTTGCCGAAACGTCAAAAGCAGCCAAAACAATGAAACCGACAACATTGCATTACGAGAGTCGTGATTATTAATTGTGAGCGAAGCAATGGAACCAAAGTGCACAGTAAAAAGCAGTTCTGGCGAGCGAAACAGTGCCACCAGCAGCGCCTCGGAAGTTTTCCCGAGGAGCCGCGGTGGTTCCTTGAATTCATATGTACTCCCGAAAATGACTTCGTTACGCGGCAGCAAAATTCCTCGCAGCGACGATTTATTGCCAGACGAAACTTACTTCGATTTGAATACCGCTGTCGCCGCTGTTACATTTCGCGTTTCGCGCGGCTTTGCTGCCCTTCTTCCGCTCTTTGCTAGATCTCCATACCAAAGGCCCGAACCTGAAACAAATTAAATCCGCGGCTTGAGTTTGTCAGTTCCTCTTAGGGTTCGAGCGAAATTAAGAAGTTATGGATCTATATAATATTTGCACTGATATATTTGAGGGGGTTACGATGCACATTTTTTATCGCGGCGAATATTCTATTAAGATTTTAACCGGGTGAATGAAAATTCAGATGGTGTCTGTTTTTCGATTACTGATACTGCGATCTACTGTCAGCGGCGATTCGTTTTGTCGAGTTGACGAATTCAAATTATTTGTCGTGTTTCGCATTACAGTAGATCGATTGATAGATAGGTCGATCATAAAAGGACGGCATTTATTTGAGAAAATGGTAAACTATGTTCCGACTCGTTCATCCTGAATGTTCGCTGCAAATCGACCCATTCAACTATACATTTTTAGTGATGGCATTTGTGCGCGCTTTGACGACGCAGATATCTTAATGTGAAATCAAATTGGAATTTGAGCGATAAAATTTAACAGAGTGCGCGGCGAGAGTATAGGTCATTGAGAAATTTGTTGCCAAAAGCAACGAGCTTCGTCGTATCTGGAATGAAACGCCTGATAAATTCGTAAATTCTGATCGTGAATTTAAGTTAACGAGAGCTTTTGTCGATGAAATCAGTTTTCACTTTTACGGTTTTTTCTGATACTGGGTTTTTACGGAATTGTATATCAATTTAATGTTGCATATTTTCGTAATCTATATTTCATTTCGATTATATCAATTTTATTTATTTTAATATACATATCATACCTAGAATAACAGGAGTTTTCTAATTGCTTCGGAAAACGACTAATGTCGCATATGTCATGATAGTTTTCAGAAACAAAGTATTTTGATAATAACTGTATCTTCTCTAATTATTTTCCGTTTTATGTATTTTTTATATTTAATACTGACAAATTATTCCAGAGGAAATGGCTATTAAACATTGTCAACAACTATAGTGATTTATGCGTTTCTACATATCTGAGGAATCGATACTCAGTAAATGAATATTATGAAAATCAATTAAATTACAAGGAATTATTACATCGATAATGCGTGTATTTAAAAATTGCAATACTTTGACGTTGTATTAAATTGATTGTAATGAATTAACTTATATGCCAGTCGTCATTAGTAATAAACAGCTAAATGTACAAAACTTCAAAGTAATAAGATTTAACATGATATTTTATAAGAAACTCAGTCTTTTTTACTACAGTATTTGAATAATGCAAAAAAGTATTTCAGAAACATTTTTCATAAAAATGTATTTAAAGCACAGTTAAAGACAAAACTGTGAATTAGAAATTGATGCCATGAGAGACAAACTAAGTTGTATTTAATTTGTACTGCTTAATATAAGTAAAAGAAGAGTAAAGAAAAGCAATAAAACGCATAAAAGAAGCTTATTTTTCTATTTCTGTTCGTTTGCTCGCTGCAGAAAACCTTCAAAATTCATTCACAATAAAAACAGATCAGAACACTATTCTCCACCTTTTCGAAACACAATACCAAAAAATGGGACATGCCTTGCGGACACGAAATTCCGAACTTTTCTGGAAGAGACTGACAGTGCCCATTCAAGAGCTTTTCAAACCTTTTCAAAGAATTGTTCTCAATATTGAAACTCTCAGTCAGTTTCAAAATTTTCCATAATTTCTCACGGTTTTTATTTTTCTACAAGACAGCCAAACCAAATAAAAGCCGCTCACTGATCGCCCGTCCACCGTTTCCACGGTAACGGGTTTTCATAAAAAATATATCCCACCGAGTCGAAAAATCGAAATTCACAGCGAATCAACATGTAGCTTACAGTTAGTTCATTCATGATGCATTATACTGTTATTTCAGTTCTGTAAAATGACCGAGTTTACAGTACAGTGAAATTAGGATATGCCAAAACGAAATTCAACTGCCAAAACATGTCTCGAAACCAATCCGAAGTCCAATCGAGACTATTGCTAGACTGACAAAGTGAAAAACTTTCTATCATAGCAAAATTCAATTTGAGCAGTCTTTGACAGATAATGTGACAATAGGACCAGTCTGTGACAATAGGACTTTTGTAAAGGTGCAGCGTATTATTATTTGCCCAGCACTGCAGAAGTCTGAACGCAGACCATTCGTACTAGAGCTTCGTAAGACGTTCGAGCTCATGGAAAAAATATTTTACTTATTCTAAGAACAATTTACTTAAAGCAGGTAAATATTTACCTATTTTACGTAAATATTTATCTATTTCGGGTAAATATTTACCTAATTTGGATAAATATTTACTTATTTACCTATTTACCTATTTTGCAGATAAATATTTATCTATTTTACGTAAATATTTACCTATTTTGGGTAAATATTTACTTAGTTTGGGTAAACATTTACTTATTTTATGAAAATATTTACCTATTTTAGGTAAATATTTACTTATTTACCTTTTTTCCTATTTTTCAGGTAAATATTTACCTATTTTACGTAAATATTTACCTATTTTGGGTAAATATTTACCCAGTACAAGCCAAAATTTCTTTCCTAGCAGCTAATTTTTCCGACTTTAATTATTATCCTGCAAACAAACCGAAATTTCTGATCAACCGCCGGGTCGTCCTTCGACTGCGCTGGCTGTTCCGGTGCTGGCGTCGGCGTGAACTCCTCGTCGTCCAGGTGTGCGACGTCGTTGTCCTCCGTCGGACAGTCGCCCTCGTTGCTCTCCTTGCTGCCCTTCTTGTGGAAGCGCAACGAGAAGCTCTTGCGGAACTTCTGCAGAACACTCTCCTGTTGGCTGGAGGGTCCGCCCCGCAGACTCAGATTGCCGGTGGCGTTGTTCCCGGTGCTCGCAGCTATCATGGTTGCGGCCTTCTGCATATGTGGATGGGACCCGAGTGGCATCGGCGTCGCGGCGAGAGGGTGCTCGAGCACAACCCTAACGGTGTCGTCGTCGCCCTCATCGTCGGACCAGCGCCGGCTGAAAGCACAAAACGACCAATCAGTGGCTGTTTATGCCGTTGATTGTGCGCCACTTTGCGTGCGGCAAATTCAAGCATCGTATGGGCGAATCGGTGGGGTTGAAGGGAGGGAGAAGAGAGCGAGGCGAGATTGAGTTAGTGTGTCAGGCGGAGGGTGGTTCCAATGACAACGATAGTACACCGAGAAAAACGATTTAGACAGGGTTCGTTTATTAATTGACCGATTTATTGAGGTTGCATCATGGGCCGGTTGGTGATTTTTGGGTATTCATTCTTGGGGGTCTCCAGGTTGTAATGCTCAAGAAATTGATTTTTATTGTACTCTGAATTGGTACATGTCAATTTTAATATCGAATCGAATAATGTTAGATCATCCCAGAGGAAAACATTATGAAATCGATTTTTTTGGCTTATCGATATTTTGGAGACCACTTATTTAGATATGGTGTCAACTAACAATAAGCAAAACATTAGTCCATCTTTGATTTTTTTCTATAAAATAGTGAAATGAAATTTTTATATTTCAAAAGAAATTTAAACTATTAAATAATTATGTAAGCGAATTTAATTATTTCACCTTAATTTTTTATCAGAAATAAGCGGATCATCTCTAAAGAAGATGCATTTTTCGAGAAGTAAGTGAATAACTGTCATATTATTGAAATTTTCATTATTAAAGTGTGCATTTCGATCAGTCGTGTCATGTATTGTTGATCATCGTTAAAGTAATTTAGAATAAATAATTTAATTAGGAAAAATCCATTACACATTTGCCCTAAGTACAAATACTATTTTTATTTACGAGTATGTCAATTTTGACATACTCGTATCGATCAATTCAATCTACTAAATTATTTTTCTGGGTGAATCAACGCGAAGTAAGGAAAATGATTTTATTATGATAAACTAATTTTTTTATGACAATTTGGATAATGAGAACTCTTTCGAAGTCTAAAGTGAAAAGTCGGCTTTTCTCCTTAAAAAGGAGATTTAACTATTTCGGTCGTGAAGAAACGATTACGATTTTTTTCGAGTCATGTAGTTCTAAGTTTAAGATCGGATTATGTCGACTTAATGAGAAGAACATTTGGTGATCCTTTAATTATACCTAAACAAGATGAAATGAGGGAATTTGCCTACGTTCCTTCAACAAGCGAGCGCAGTTTAAAATCAAATCATAAATCACGATAATAAAAAGTACGTCGAGTAGCGAAGACTTTAACGACTTTTTTGAAATGCGCGTTTCGAATGTTATGTTTCGGCTTGCAGCGGTGGCGCTGGTAAAATGAAACAGTATTGGGAAATTTGAAATGCCCCGGCGGAGATTGGGCATTGAAAGTGCAGCCATCTGCGATTAGCCTTCCAAACTCCCCGATTCTCCACGAGTCGCGCAGATGTTCGATTAAAATACAAATTACTTTCTCGGGCAGAACGAAATCACGCGTTTCTTAAATAATGCCGTTTTGCATGAACTTGATTAAAACCTCACTGCTGCTGTGTTTTCTCTGCGCTTGTCCATCGATATCGGAAAAGTTCATGGACAGAGCAAATAAATGTAAAAATTTGTCGATCCAATTCGACCGAATTGCGGGAACAGCGGTACTACTGTTTCAAGAACCAATGACATTGCTATTACAACAATTTCCAATTGACATTTCGGGTCGGAATACTTTTTCCGCGCGCTAACAATAGACTTTATTCGAAAATGTTTTTATCGTTTCCCTTGCAAAGGCCAATATTGATACATTTAAATTGTTAAAAAATGATTGCCGATAAGTTTTTGTCGAATGCTCGTTGTAATACATACTACATATAAAACCCGATTTTTCATTAAGAAAAGCGAATCGCAGGCTCGTCACTTAGTCACTCTTAATACAGTAACAACACCGCCGAAGAAGCATCGTTCAAACGAGTTCGACTAATGAAGAAAAATGGAAACAATTAACGCGTTATCGTGAATCGCACTTGGCGTTTATCTCCAGCCTATTAACACACTTAATTAACACAGCACTCGCATTACTTTTTTTTCAGTAACGATTTCCACTCACTTTTTTCCCAATTAAAATCGCTCGTCCAACGATCGATTCCCAGAAACACACTCTTCCCGTTAAAAAGCCAATCCGCCGACCGCGGCTCGAAATTCGTCACAATTAAGGCGAGCGTTCCGCGGGGCATCGGGCCGCAATTCGCGCCGCCGCAAAACAAACTTCATAAACTCCAATTGCCGATTGCGGTCGGTGATTCGCGACGCCTCCAAAGCATTGCTTTCAAGTAGCGAACGAACGTATTGGTCGTGCCAAACGCTGTTTACCTTTGCAAGATTTACGACCGTATTTAGCCACTGAATGCCGGCCCGTTTGACTTTTACACTTTTCAAACAAGATTACAAGTATCTTATCGGCGCGCCATTCAACCGCTTATCGGAAAACAATTTCCGTTGCGTAAGCGGCGCGCAATTCAAAAAACCGAGCGAAACACCTGCGCGCAAAACTCGGCTCTTTTCGGCGACACGTCCCAGTCCGACAAAGTGTCAATGACATCCGCATTATCCGTCGGGCCTTTCGTATCACTTCCCGTGAACGAGAGCTTCACGGAACATTTGTCCAAACACTGGCGACGGCACAAAAGCGATCCGGTCCACCCGCCTATTTTTTCGCCCTAACGGACCGAACCGAGCCGATAAACCTTGAACGCCTTCACCAACGGAAACGCGTACAAAAAGCGCAGGGAAAGCGTCATTTTCTCCGCGGAAAATGGGACTGTTTCACAACGCGCAAAAACAAGGAGGTGACGAGGTGTGATAATCTGATCACTACGGCGAATTGTCGTGAAATGAGAAAGAAAGGCGCAGCACGTACAATCTGTCGAGGTCCTCCCGGGTGAAAAACATGGGGGAACTAGTCACTGGGCGAGCGGCAAACGGGTCCGGGCCGAGCCTTCATTTTTCGACTGCGCGCTGACCGATCGCATGACTGCCCCGAGGCGCCTTGCTGCGAGACCCGCGAACGACTGAGGCCCCAAAGAATCCCGAGCGGCGAGCGTGCCGTATGGCACTTCTGAGAAGAGATTTCGAGGGTCGTGTCAGGTATAAAGCATCGGGGGTAGCAGGTCCCGCTCCCCACCGCTCCCTCGCTCGCTGCCTCGGTTACTTTTGTTCTACATCCCTGCACTCTCAGAGCCTCGGCGGGAGCGACCAATTGGAACGGCTTAAAAACTGGGCCATTAAGACGGGCGCACTTAAACAACAAAATAAAAAAAGAAGAGGAGACATTAGACAAGCACTGGGGCCAATGAACAGCGGTGAAGTTTCCGCGGTTCTGCTGGCCGAGTGGGTTTACGGCACCGCTTCGTAATCTTATTAAGTAGTTACGCGAGGAGAATGAATTGCGGACGAAGAGGTTGGCAATGATTGATCGGAGGGCAGAGGGAGGCTGTTACGGGTGGGATCGGAGCGGTCGATGTGTTTTCGAGATTTTTGAAGAAGGTTGAGGCAGTTTTTGGTGGGAAAATCGATTTTTGGGACCGTTGATTCGAGGAGATAAAATGAGGACGATTTGGTTTATTAGGCTTATCGACAAGAATTTTTTTTAATCATTAACTATTTAGATTGTAACTATTACAAATGTAATCGCCGATGGAAAAAGTTTCATTAACCATTATACTTTTGATGATGAGTGAAAATGGCTCATTAAACAATAATCAATTACAATTAGTTTAATCACATTTTTTTGTCATCTCAACCTGATTGGAATCAAGGCTTTCTAAAAGTAGAATCTAAGTTAAATCGAAGATAAGAATAAATTTCTTGCTGTAGAAAATGAGAAAGCATGTGGTTAATTGCATAATAATTGTAACGAATAATAACAATTGTAATTAGTTAATTAATTATTTAATACCTTAATTGCGATTGATTAATGGTCGATGAACATCTTCGATTATTCATTACACTCTTTAGAATTAAATCCGATGGTAATGGGTACTTAAAATCCCCATTCTTGCTTATCGACGCTGCTTGATATTAACTGTAATACTACACTAATGACCGCGGCGTTTAAACGCGCTATCGACGGTCAGAAATGTAGTTGTTTGTTCACCGAGGAAATCGGTTGTTCCCAAAACGTTAATCGCGTTCAACGAAACAATCAACTACGAGGCATTTTCCACGAACGCGTTATACTTAGTTACTTATCCGCCACGATCCGCCTCAAATCTCTCAAGTGTCCGAATTCGACGAAAAATACCTCCCTCCACCCCCCTTCTTTTTCACCGTGATGACCGAAATCGGACAATTAAAATCTCCCGCGCAAACACGCGAAGACGAAATTCCCAATACAATGCACCGTCGCGCGGACCGTTTTGAAACTAACTTCCCGAGATTGTACTCATTGTCCTCACGCTCTTCAAAGTCGTCAAACTTGGTTCGCGATTTCAATTGAAATTCACCGGGCTAAACAGCGCCGTTCTGCAATCTCGCGGCGCTTTGATCTTCGTCGCACAAAACGAACGAGTTCTATGGTCTTGACGGTGCCAATATGCTTTTAAAGCGATGCACGCGCGGCAGTTTGTTTCGGCGCGTTCGTTCCCCGCGGTGGCCGCTATCTGTTGCCCCCGCGCGCGCCCACCTCGATCCGCCGCTGCTACATCAGAAAGAACCGGCGGAGGTGCCGCATCACACACACAGGCACACCTGCGACCGATCTCAAAAGTCCCTGCGAGCGATCCCAATGGACGCAGGCTCGACCGCCTCGCACACTTTTATGTTGCTCCAGCTGCACGGACGGATCGTGCCGCGTGCTCTAATAGCTGGTCGTCGGTCACGTTTATCACGTTTAATCCGATTTGGAGACGAGTAGTTCGGCCGAAAATTTCGGATAGAGCGACGGCGAGAAAATGATATATAGGAGTTGATTGAGGGAGTTGTTTTGGAGAGGGTAAGTGGTTCGGGTATGAATGTACCTATTATTGGTTTCGCAGGAGAAGACCACCGCTAAAACAAGTGTCTTAATTTCAGACACTTTTTATAAACATTTTTAAGACGTCTTAAAAAAGTGTCTTAAAATAAGACATACTGCGTCTTAATTTAAGACATTGCGTCTTAATTTAAGACATATTGCGTCTTAATTAAAGACAATTTTCATGAATTAAGACGCTTTTTCGTGTCTTAATGCCTGTTTTTTACTGTGACGCGATTCAATTATTTGGGAGAATCGTTATATGCCTCAACAGATCAGGAAGGTATAGGAATCGTGTTTTAGACAGAGGACTGGAGAAATAATGTACACTCTTAAAAATTAGTATTAAACGCAATTCGTAACTATGTAGAAAATCTACTTGGAACTTTTATCTTTCATATATTTGTGACGAATAGAAAATCTATTACCAACAGTAGGAGCATGAAGTATGGGGAAAGATTGTCTATTTTCCGTATATTATAGGTTATAATAGGTATGAGAATTAGACTTGATTCAAATATAACCGTTTCAAGTAGACTCATTATTCAACACAAATAGTACTTTTTTAAAAGTGTAGTCATGACGAAATATTTTAAGAGTTACAGTAGCAAAACTTATAATT
>JABFPB010007018.1:0-11438 GCA_022817645.1 Ceratoteleas bidentatus | reverse complement strand
GTAACGTTACACGGAGAGAAAAATTGTCTTAATTTTTACTATATTATATGGCATTTCGAATTTTTAAGCAGTTTTTAAAGAAAGCAGTTTTTACTAGAAATTTATCATAATTTACTACAAAATATAGTAATTTATACTGTTTTTTAAACTTCGTCCTCGAATTACTATAAAATATAGTATTTTTTGATACAATTTTTCTCTCCATGTATACTTCGTAACCTTATACATATCCCACTATTACCCTATAAATATCAACTTTAAATATGTCTTATAAAAAATGTACATGAAACATTGACATTTCGCTCCTAATCTACGAATCAACTAAACATTCCATCTATTCCATCGCCTCCCGAACCAAATTTTCATTTCCCCAACTAACTAACCTCTCCCCCCTCCCAATCCCACCATCCCCCACCTCAAACTCTTCCTCTCAAACTCCACTCTGCGAAACCCATCTCGACCTCTGACTCGCTCAACAACGAGCCGAACGACAAGCGCTAATAAAAACATCGCTCCCGCGGCCGCTTCGTGTGTGTGTTGTGCGCGCATACGCGGCGTCGGGCGTATCAATGCCAGGCCCTAATAACACCTCGCCGGGGCCTCGAAAAAAGCCTACAACGCCGCGGCGTCCTCCGCCGCTTCGTCCGGCAATTGCCAACAATGATATAATTACAGATCGCGCGCCATTATCCGATCGCGCTTCACATTACCCGCCGCCAGAGGACGCGCCAGGGTCGCGCGTTAACTTTTTCGTCGTACCCACAAAATGCCTGCGTCGACACCTCACCGATTACGATTTCGGCCGTGATTGCGCGATTTTTTCAGATTACGTCGCATCAAAATAATGGATCCGGGCGAGAACCGACGATCAATGCAAAAAATGAAAAAAATTAAAAACCCGCAAAAAATGTCGACGACAAAAACGGGTGATCTCGAGCGTGTTATTAGCCGGGCGAAAGCGAGAGTAACGCGAGGAATTTCGTGAATCGGGCTTGAATTTTTCATCACTGACCTAGCCGAGGCCCGAACCGGTTGCCTAAAGTCGCGGAGAAAACTAGGTCCGATCGACTTTCTCTTTCGCGATCGGCATTGTTCCAGGTGCGGTCGATTAAAATGGCGGATTAATTGCGCCGATCGATTGATTGATTGGGGCCCCACTTTCCGCCGATTTCCCCGAACCGATCGCGATTCGTTCCCCGAATTAATATCCAATTCACTTGGCGTTTTCTGCCCGGCAGTTCGGTTTTGTTTTACGCTTTGCCCCGAAACCTGTAACTTTGTTGCGCACCCATATCTCGTGAGCGCAACGCAGGCGCAGACAAAAAGTCGGCCGGGCGTGCATTTTTTCCGAAAGCAGATTTAAATAAAGCGGCCGATATTTTTCTCGGCGCATTAGGGAGGATAATTAGATTCGTATTTTTGCGATTCTTGGTCCAATTTAAATCAAACTTCGGGCCCGGCGTGCCTACCTGAGTGGCCCTTTCTGGAGGCTCTGACAGAACGAGATCCGCCCACAAAAGTAATCTCAAGCGAGGCAGCGCAGCCACACCTGATTCATCAGCGGAGAATAAATCGAAAGCCAGGACGAAAAAGACAAAAGCGAGCGAGTCGCTGGCGTTTCTGGCCGTCGATCTCTCGGGACGTGACAGTTGCCGAAAACACTTTTTTGAGTGCAGAAGTGACACCTATTGGTCGTAACTAAATCATCGCTTGTGTTCTGAGTAGATGCAATTTTTGATCGTCTTTATTCGGTTTTAGACGCTTTTTACTAGTATTTTTGATAATGAGTAAATGATTATCAAAAGTTTTTGATAGAATTCGGAGTAAAAAGAGTTGAGGAATAGGAATAGGAATTTAGTTCTCACAAAAAAAATTATGTTTCTTTAGTTTAATCTGGCCGTCTTTGTAAAATCACTTACTTATAATCATAACTAAGCACATCGTGAAATTGACCAAGCAGATCGCTGATTTAACGATCTATTAATTTACGATCCATTCTTACAATCTAGTTCATAGTTTTTTTGAAATTTTTTTCTCAAAGAAGGTACCAAGATATTACACATGATTTTTCTCCACGTTTCTGCACATACAAGCGAAATCTAGGAAGACAGTTGATCCGCAAAAGGGTGCGAGCATGTTTCACATATATCGCGGGCGAGCAAACACGTCGTTATTTATCGCGCGCAATCGTAAAAATGATGATACTTTGGCCGTGCTCGAGCCCGGCGTGTCGTCGCGGTCGTTTTGGCCGAGACATGGCGCGCGCCACCTGTGAAAACACGGCTTATGATCGGTGACTAATATTTATTGTAATTCGAAACACGTGTATCAACGTCGTCGTGCCGGCCTCAGGCGGGAGAAAAAGTGCGACGCGATAATTACGACGCGGGATTCTCGGGACGAAGCGCGCGCGGCGCCACATCCATCCCGCGTGTTTTCGGCCATTCCAGTGATACCGAAATAGATCCAAGGAATGGCAATGACGTATCATTAATGTTTCGCGAGAAACGGCGCACGGACAATGCCTCGGATCTGATTATGATGAATCGACGGGGAATTAATGACGCCGCCACGTTGGCTGGATTATTGCTGGGGAAAAGGAGATTCGGGTGTCGAGATGTGATGTGGAAGTCTGGATTAGTTTTTTCGATTTAGAAGGGTTCGAGTCTACGTTAGTTGAATTTATTGATTATTTTCAATTTCGTAATTTTAGTGATTTTTTAGTTTACAGGTACTGGTCTTTGTATACGGAATTGGAGTTAGTTGCTATTCCGAATGTTTCTGGTGAAAATGAGAAATTCTTTTTAGCCTAAATAATCAAGCTAAATTACTTAACAAACTTTCTGTTTCCATCTCCTAAATTCTGAAATTCGAGCTTCTCAATTTTTAAAAATCATCGTGTCTCTAAAATTCAAATAAGTTGGAGATTTTATCAAATCGAAAAGTCGACTGTTTCGAGGTGCCAAATCCGTAACAAATATCATCAACCATCCAACAGCAAATGACTCGCGAGGCTGCCGAATCCGAAATCCTGCGGCCCATTCAGAGCCGTAGAGTCGAAAAAAAAAGAAAAGTGTGCGTACGGAAAGACGATTTGTTCGCGCCACGGGAGTCCGGCTTCAAGAAAACAAGCCAACTTCTCACATAATTCATTCGGCCGGGCCCGGGGCCCCGGTTTCGCCGCTGAATGAATACAAATAGAAATCATTAATGGTTTTGTTTCAACGGCCCGACTCGAGTTCGAGTGGCCATAATGATTGCCTAATGATTGCCGTCGAACTCGGGGCCCGATCGCGCGCGGCCATTGTCGTCGACGGAAATTGATCGATCTGCTTTTCGTCTCGCTCCCCACGGCATTAGTGCCCCGAAATGACACGAAATATTTGCCGAGATTTCGTTTCTGTAAAGTTGTCACGGCCCGATTGATCGGCGGAGCGAAAAAACGGCCGACGCGGCGAAAGGAAACGTGAAAAAAATGGAGATGCGTTTGACGAATGATAAATCGAGCGGAAGTGACTAGTGTTTTAGCGCCGTTAACCGAACGAAGACAGACAAAAACGAATCCCGAAAAGCCGTCACGTGATTCGCTAATAGCAGCCCGCTTTTCTGTTTCAGGTACGTTTCCGAGGAGCACTCGCCAGGACAGTTCCGTAAGAGCCATCGCTGATTGAATTACTTCCGCTAACTTGACGCCACTCTGCCGCCAATTCGCCCGAAAAAGGCCGCGCAAACAATCGCATTTCGGTTGTTTTCGAGAATTACTTGGTTCGAATGGATGTCATTTAGATTTTATATGCAATTTTATGCAATTGAGATAAAATTTATAAAAAGCGATAATAAAAATAAGAAATAAGTTGATAAAACTAATAGAAAAAACTTTTTTTTACATTTTTACTTCATTGGTACTTCCCGATAGTTTATTAATACATAATTATATTTTATACCCATACAATTTTTAACAATTTAAAATTATTTAGACTCCAGATTACATTGAATAAGATTTATACAATTTTTTACCATGTGTATGGTAAAATATACATGGTATAGAATATTTGAAAATATTGAACATTTAAAGTATTTTTGGAATAACGCAGTTCTTATTATAATCAATGTTTAGAAAAATGGCAAAATTGCATATAACCTGAATCGCCGTTGCAAATTGGAAAAGCAATTGGGGCGTCAACGCGACTACCTGGAAGGTTTTCTCCCATGCAACGTGACGTACCGAACGCGTATCGATCAATGACACAAACGTTCCGAACAATGCGTCCCCGTTTCTTTATTGCAGTCATCAGTCATTCGGTATAAATATTAAATTCGCTAAAAAACGCGCGCGAGCGGCAGGGTGGGGTCGAAGTTGCAGCGTCAGCCGCGTAAACAAAGCGGCTCGACTGCCGTGGCAGCTGACCGGCCGATTCGAGCGCCGCGTCTGTAATCCCGATTCCGGTTGCTCTGCAATTTTTCGATCCTATCGGCGCGCCGATTCGAATCGCCGGCCCGACGTTTATGGCCGCGCGGAGGCGCCCGAAAGTGTATAATAAAATGGAAAAGAGATCATCGATACGTCAGGAATTCGCCGTTCTTACGACTGCGATATCAATCGTTACCGTTTCCCGAGGCCCGGATAACAATTTCGGTTTATTCCCGCTCTCAACGCCGCAATAAACGTTGAGCAAACGGAGCTCGGCTCGGTCTTCCGGGGACGATTATGAAGACTATTTCAATTCCCCCGCCACGCGACCCGGACTGTCGTAAAAATATCGTTTTCCGGAATAGAAATCCTGGCTGCAGTTCCGGAATCGCGAGATGACTGTGGAATTGATTTTTTTACGGCAGATATTTTTCATGGTTAAAGTTAGAAAAATGATTGAGGGTTGTCAGTTTGGAAAAGTAAATTCCTAATTGTCCTATCCGTCGACTTTTTTGTCACGGTAGAACCACCTGAAAAGCTTTCCAAATTTCCATCCATCACCACTCCACTCCTCCAAATCGCTACCAGGGTCTTTCTGAACGAATACCCTTTAGCTAATAAATCCGCTGTTTAGCAACATGGTCCAATAGCCGTGCCCCAGTTGACGCAACCCACCAAAACATCAGCACCCTACCGAACCAATCGATAACCCCAACCCCACGATCCTCGAACTCCTTGGAACCTTGAAAAAGGAAAGAAAAATTCTCTTCCTTCCTCTCTCCTCTGCTTTACATTTCCACGCATGACACGTATCCCGAATAGTTCGCGGATGGGGGGAGGGGGAACCGGGCTCCGCCCAAACCAAGGGGTGGTCCTCGACAAACCGTCACCCCCCTCTCCCCCGTTGACAGCCGTCCTCCGAATTCGCACGCCGAACGCCCGTTGATCGAAGACCGCATTATCCACGTGAAATTTGTCATTATTACCCCGACACTCGAGTCCCAACAAGCGTCCAACGGAAGCGCGACATGTGCTCGACGTGGTCACAATGTCGGCTATTGTCTTGGCTAAACAAATTTCGTCTTGAATCACTCTCGTAGGCATTCCGCCGGTAGAGACAATGGTCCATTTGTGGAGACGTGGTAGAAAAGGAATTGAAATTGTGGCAGTACATCGTCAGTTAGTATTCGCTGGGAAAAAGAGTTGTTGGATTAGAGGCTGATACTGTTGGGGACAACATTGTGAAGGACGTTTAAAAAGAAAACAAACACTGATTGTATCTGTTTTGGAATTCATTCTTCATGTTGATTTGTCCTTTAGCACTTAAGTCTTAGGTCGTAGACTACAGTGTTTATGGCTTTGACTCAGCAAATTTTTTACTGAGCTAAGCCAGGAGCAAAAACAGTTAGACCTACAGACCTAAAGATTGCGGGACAAACAATAACAAGCATTGAATCTAGAATATCCAAATAATTCTGTGGTACAACCTTAAACCAACTTTTTTTATTAACAAATAAAATGTTTGTATTAATTTAGTAAACAACATCCTTCAGGCATCAATATTAGGTCCTGACTACCGATGTAACGGTTGGAATTGATGTGGGCATGATGAGGAATCCTGATCAGACTCATATTATGCCGAAAAAAATAGAATGACTGAGACGAGAATTGAACCGTCGATGCTCAGTTTGTAGTCTGTCTGACTTTTCCCCTAGCTATTGCAACATTATATGTATTAGTGAATGTAATATGAATATATTACTACCAGGTTATGATGTGGCTTGTCTTATCATAACCTGATTAGGCCCTGATCATGTTAACCTCATCAAATGATATAGCATTCTAACCAAAACCTGATAAGACCATGATCAGGTTGCCATATCATAACCACGTCAACGTTGCCTGGTTAGGACCTAATCAGTTTTCCTGATGAGGTCCTGATGTGGCATACCACTGAAGGGTCATGCCACATCAGGACCACACCGATACCAACCGTTACATTTGACTCAATTCCTCATTGGAATACATCATAAGGGTCTCGTATGGTTTTGATCAGGAATCCTTTGATCATGTTTGCCACATCAATTCCTGATAAGGCCCAGACGTCTGATGTGGCATGCCACATTAGATTTTCTACTAGGGATACAATATAACGATCTCTCCAAAACTTCGTAAAGTGAACAGTTCAACTGCAAGAGGGCGCTACTCTCGAAACTCAGCCAATCAAGGTTTTGCCTTTCCATCCCTCTTCTCGCGACAAGATAAACAGATCACGCGTGGCGGCAAAATGAGGCGTGAGATTGTTTCTGGCGTGTAATGTACAAAGACAGTCACAAACGGGTATCGCGCATCGATAAATTGCGGAAAAAGACTGGAGCGTGGCGTGCAAAGCTTTGCGCGTACGTGTCATTAAGCGCGGACAAAACTCCGCGATGAGAGGATGAAGAATAAATGCATGAAATTGAAGTGCATTATACTAATGCGAATGCGTAGTTGATTAACGGTGACGCGCGAGTCGAAAGCAACATCATGAAACAAGGCACGGGCGCGGTAATGAAATCGCGCGGGATCGGGAAAAACGCGGTGGGGAAAAAAGCGGCGGAATCGTTGAATCGAACGAAACGGACGCGCGCTAATCAGCCTCGGCATTATGCGAGAATTCATAAGTTGATAGCGGAGAAAAAGAAACGTGGCGTAATGATTCGATGCTAATCAAGACCTCGCTTTAAATATTACGCGCGGACGGAAAAAAGATGATCGGGTACGGTAAGGTCGCGATGCAATTGCGGTTGCGGTACCTTCCGCGCAACGGAATTCGTATCATTAGAATAAAAGTAACGTTGCGGAGCGGACGTGTGGGATTTAACTTTTAAATTTGAGTAGCTTGGAGTTCTTCAGTAGCTCAGGTAGCTTGTTCTGGGAAAGAGAGACCTTTGCAGAAAAACTGTGGGTAGATTGCAGGTGAAATTCTGATGGTGAATTTCAGGGGAAATCGTTGTGTGAAGCAAAAACAAAAACAATGTTTGACCTATGTGATAAAGGACAAATGAAGGACACTGAATCAAAACAATAATAGAAACGGTGTCTGTTTTTGTTTTGGGAGGCCCTCGTGAAGGGCACTGAATCAAAACAAAAATAAAGACAATCTGTTCAAGTTTTTTTGGATGTTTTCATATGTCTGTCATTCATAAAGTATCATAACACGGTATTTGCTTTAAATCTTGTTTTCCTAGCGAGGTGAAATGAAAAATCTCATTTTGCAGAAAAATAGAAGGAAACCACTTGATCCTCCACTCTGTGAGAACGGCAAACCAACAACTTTGTTTCTCGGGGAAGAATATGTTGTTAACAAATTGGGAGTACACGTTTCCGAGGGCTCGATGATTTCGTCACGCTCAAGCGATAAAGTCGGAACGCAGCGGATGATCTCCGGGCAAGATTATTTCAATTTGACGATGCCACTCAAATGGGGGGTGCCGGGCTAACGGGATCGCTCATTTTCCTATTATTTCTTCTCCTCGCGGATCCCGGCATTCAATAAGTGCACCCATTCTTCATACCCCCGTTCATAAATATTCAAAAAACTCCGTTTTCTCGCACTTGTCTTCACCTGGTCCCTCCGCCTTTTGATCTATCTTCTTCTCCAGTCACTTTTCCGAATCGCACTTATGAATAATCGCGATTGATTTTGGTATGCCACAGATTCGCATAAATTACGATCCGCTTCGGCTGGTGAAATTAATATTTACGAGCGTCGTGAAATTTCGCGATTTCCGCCGTCTCGGGGTTCGTCGAACCGAAAGAATTTGACGTCGGCTGCTCGATCCCGAATGTATCGAGAAACGGTGAGACGCCGCGGTAGTAAGTGCCTGTGGCGTGCATACACAATGCGAGCACAATGTAGTAGGGCATTAATTAACAAACAAATTAGCATCGCTGAGGTTACCGTGCGGCCATGATTACGTTTTAATGATAGCAACGGCACCGGTTACGACTGCGCGCGCTCGCTGTATCTAAGATCTTTTTCTCCGTCTGTTCCGCAGTTTCGTGCCGAAGATGCCGGAGCCGGAGGTCGTTCTCGTCGGAGAGGCCTCACTCGAAATCTTAATTGACGTCGTCATAAATTAAAACCCGGCGAGAAAAAAATCGCGCATCGGTAATTATTGCCCGGCGAATTGCGTGCGAGCGATTTTCGGGGTTTCGCGTCAGTCGGATTCGGCGCGACGGAAACGAGGCCGGTAATCGGCAAATACGTCGGGGAAATTAATGAACCACGGTAATAAGGCAAAAATATATTTTAATACGCGCGGTGCGCATTGTTCGCGCACGGGGAAAATTCTGAATCATTATTCGATAATTAACTCAGGCGAACGTTCAAATAATTACCTATAATGTATAAAGCAATCAGCTATTGTTTTAACATTCAGGTTCCTAATTAGCTGAATCACTCAAAAATTCTCAGGTAGAATTTAGAGGTGAAAGTCGGATGGTAGCTGTATTTGTTTTAGCCGTTTTGTTTTCCAAGTTGGCATTCGGTGTCTGATACTTATTACCTATTGAGGGCGTTTAATTAGACGATATATAAAATGGGGGAATAATCGTTTTTGACGTGCAATCAGATAGGAGGTGTGACGCCTCGAAGACTGAAGATTCTCGTAACTCTAGGACTCGTATCAGATCTTCTATGAGATCGTACTTTAGATCGCCATCGGATTACGCCGTATCTGATCTGCAAGGCGACAAATTTCTGCAACAGTTCCCCATATCTCATCTAGCATCAGATCTCGCTTATGATCTGTTCGCATTAAAATATTCCTCTTAATTATCATCCCCATAAATCATCGCTAATTAAAGAAATAACTTTACAATCGTAATTAACGACGGAAACTTTAAATCAATCCTGTGTAGGCGTTAATATTACATCGACTCGGCCACGGACATGTTAATTAATTTCCGACCAACGAAATTCGTCGGAACTACTGAAAACAAAGTTGCATCCTGAAATGTTCAACTCAGTTTCACAAAGTCGTATATTTTTAAACAAATGCGCGCGAGAGCGACTTTTTGCCGTAATTTTTTGTCTGAGCTTTCGCTGAAGATTTTTTCTGGAGGAGTCGATTGAGCGTCGTTTTTCCGTTTTGATTATTCACAAAGTAACGCGCGAGCGAAACGGAATGACAAGAAGCGTTACAGTTCGCTTACGAAATCGTTTCAAGTAAATGTTTATGAGCTCTAACGGCTCGCTTGCCGCCGCGCAGAATCACGTTTGTCTAATTGAACGAAAGTGGAGTATCACTGAAGCGACTTTCATAATTAGGATCATCAAGACCGCGAGGCATCGCGTCGCATCAATATTTATAAATCACGCGCAGCAATTAATTCGACAACGCACAATATTTTATAAAACGCGCTTAATTAAATTGTTAATAACTCTTCCCCCACCCTCGCCGTTCCATCGTAATGATACATTCGCACGTAATGAATGTGGCTACGTAAACACCTCTACCGGCGTAATTTAGTACTAAGGAGTCTATTGCCGTGATGAGTGTATAATTAAGACAGTAATTTCGCCGTGGTTGAATTTTTGACGAATCGCTAATTGATTTGAACTTTTATTCGCGCAAAAGGTCGAATGTGAAATCTCAGGCAAAAACAATATATGAGCATGTATGTACATTTGTAGCTCATATATGCCAACATCTATTTCTGTAGATTCGCTCTCGAAATCCGAATGAAAATCCCTTACAATCGGATTTTTTTATTTTTAACTGTTTATTTTAATTTTATTTTAATTTAATTTATTTTTAATTTATTTAATTTAACTTTAATTTTTTTAAGTACACTGAGAAAACTATCTCGTAAAAGCTATGTAAAATGTGTACACTTTACGATATCGTAAAAGCTACGAAAAATTCAAACACTTTACGATACACATCGTAAAAGGTACGAATTTTTCGCAGCTTTTAAGAATTACTTTTCTCAGTTTTCTATATAGATTCATTTTTATCTGAGTTTCGTCCATAATTTATAACATAACTCAATACCTTTCCACAGTTCTGCTCGTGGAAACTGACTTTCGATACGTTGCGTCGATATCGAATGGCATGAATTTTTTCGACCGACTTTCATTTCCTCGTATCCACGTGGCATTCCGCACGTACTTTTCCGGAATGATAATATCCGCGCCGATCAATCAGAATGTTCCCGTTTTTCGTGTCCGCGCGATTCCGTATGTCGCCGGCATTAATCGGCGCGTTTTATCGCTCGTCTTGGGGCGTTAATCGTTTCCGACCATTTGTGAATTGAAACGTTTTGCGCGCGCATCACGTGCCGCGGATGCGACGGAATGTTGCGCGCGCGAGAGAGCGTGACCGGCCGGATGAGCGAATTACCGGAGTATTCGCCGCGGCGTATCCGGCCCTCGCCCAACACGAGTATCCATTTATTAGGAACCCGAGTGCAACTGCGGGCTATCGGTCGATCGCGAGACCTTTTTTCCCGCGCTTTTTCGCGGAGCACGTGTGGCGGGCAGAAAGTTCAAAGTGCACGCAAAAGTGTCCCCCGCGAAGCATTGGATAAATGTGAGTTGTGTAAGAAGATGCAAAATAATTTTTGGGGTGGTAATTTCAAAATTTGTCAGAGAAGGTAAAAAGGTTAGATTATAAAGGTAAAGATGGAATAGAAGTGTCTTTCTGGAAAACATTTGTTTTTTTGCAACAGGGAAATGTAGGCAGGTGTCAATATTTTTAGGACTCTACTTACATACTTTACCCATTTCTATTATTTTTATCCTAACAAACTTCACCTTAGGGGGTGCAATATGAAAATTAACCTCAAATTTTTCTTAAACTAACCTTAAATGGGAATTTACCACACAAGATTTTCCAAGTTCATAATTTAATAATGAAGTTCAAGATTTTGTTAGTTTCGTTAGTTTTGTTAGTTTCCTTAGTTTTGTTAGTTTTGTTAGTTTCCTTAGTTTTGTTAGTTTTGTTAGTTTTGTTAGTTTCGTTAGTTTCGTTAGTTT
>JABFPB010007017.1:0-11439 GCA_022817645.1 Ceratoteleas bidentatus | reverse complement strand
GTTTTGGTTCTAGTTATTTCGAAAAAATGAATGTTTTCAGACCAGACTCCTATGCTGCTAATGTTAATTTGTGAAACTTTGGTGTTAAATATCTCTACAACTTCCGTGAAACTTCGGCAAATTAAATATTAGTAAAAAACGAACCTAATTTCGAAATTTCATTGAATTCTCTTTGATTTGACTTTAACGGGAGAAATACCTTAAATAAGATATTAATTTTGTATGAGATTTCATATTAAATTTCATATTAAATTTTTTCAGTAGGGACTGAATCAGCTAAACTTGAATGGATTTGAACAGACTTTTTCGTGTACTACTAAAAAGGTTTTGAAATTTTACAGCATATTCGTTCAGTGTAATTTTGTGTAAGGTTTCTTCGGGAATACATTTTCAAACGGAAATGTCTTCTTTTAAAAATTATGCAGGTGAAATAATTGAAAGTGAGTCAATAAAAATAGTGAAATTAACTTTGCGTTGTCAGTAGACAATGATAAAGACATTTGTAAAAAAATATTCAGTTTTCGACTAATGTTGTTTACGAAAAATACCGTTTAAATGTGTTTTTTGTAATTGTAAAAACTCGTATATGTCGGCAAAAAATGCTAAACTGCTAGAAAAAGAACTGTCTTTCTACAAAAGATTTTTCGCCTTCTTTTGATTGAACACATTTGTCTTTCACGTTAAACATTCATTTCACTCTAAACAAGTAAATAATGGATCAACCATTCGCCTATTGTCTTTATTTCGACAAATGAGCAGACGTTTAAATATACCACGATCGATGCCGCGCGCGCTTTTTTTTAACATTTGCCAATTTACATTATATCAGCTAATGAATTAATTGGCCGACAAAGCGACTGAATGGAGTGCGCATTAATATGCAAACGCGCGGCGCGTTCGAATAAAAGTACTTTGATCAAATTCACATTATTTTGTTTAATCGATGCCCATTGCTCGCGCATTATCGCGCCAATACAATTGTCCCATTTTCAATTAACCTCAATAAACCCGATAGTTAAATGGACGATTCGTTGAACGTTGTGTACAGGTTTCTTCAACGTTAAAAATGTAATAAACCTTCAGGTAACCTATCGATAATTTTAGGAAATATTACCAAAAATATCATAAAGCTCGTGAAACATTTGGCCACGTTGACATAAACCTTCAAAAAACGGTCCAAAGCAGGACATTAACATCGGTTCCCTGGACATTTATACACCGTTTGGAACGTCCAAGAAACTTGTATACAACGTTCAGCTAAAATTCAATAAAAGTTTCGCCAAACGTTTATTGAATCTTTGGCTCCGTTGGGGCATCGTTATTTTCGTTCGTTTCCAATTCGCCATTATGCCAAGCCGTCTTCCGCCGTGGCATTCAAAGTTCGCGACTCTCGTGATGTGAATTTGTTTATAATAAATGCATGATAATAATGCATCGCTCGCGGGCGAAAGTGACGTGAACTTTGGGTTAATCTTGATGCATAATTTTCGAGAACACACGGTCAGTTGTCGCAGGCAGATGCGATTTCGTTTGAGTCGAGCTATTTGTTGGCTTCTATGTTACAAGTTGCGCCGTCTGGAAGAGAAAGCGCTTTCCTTGGTCATGTCAGGCTTTTCGCTTTTGAATCTCAAAAGCAATTTCTGCACTGAAAAAGCGCTCGAAATCACGTTGAATTGAGATAATTTTATTTGTGATTAAGCAACGAGGTTTACATTAAAATTTCATATTCGTTTTTTAAGAAAAAGACAGTGCAATTTTAAATGTTAATTAGACGTTCCAATTCCAAATTTAAAGTTTCACAGCGAATTAAATGCAGATAAGTGGAAAGTGGGAATCTTCTTAATGTCTTATCTTTTATCGTCTTTTCTTTTTGAAATGTTAGTAAATGTTTCGAGTTAACATTTTTACTGAAATTGAATTGTGAATTAATATCCGTAATTTTGAAATGAAGAAATATTGAGAAATGCTAAATTTTGCTCGAAGATACAAAGAGAAATCCAAATTTCGTTAATTATTTTTTTTAACTGAAAGGCTATTATTTCTTGTTTTACTTCGAAAAGTAACAATTGATTGTTTCACCGAAAACGACACATTATCCTCATCTGTATAACAAAAATCGATACCATTTGAATTGCGAAAATCTGTTTTAAAATACAAAGGAAAATCGAAGTGTGATTTAACAAATGTGATTTTATTGAATCACCGTTTGTTAATTGAAAACTCTTCTTTTTGAATTATGGTTCTACGATACCTAAAAGTTGATTGCTTTAACGACATTGAAAGATTATGTCTCCGGTATAATAAAAATCCAGGTACAAATTATAATATAATTTATATGGGTTAGATATGTTATTGTATTCATATGTGTACAAATGTGGTCCACGTCCTTAGTAGAAAATTGATGGGGTTGTGATCGGGTCACGCATGGAATCGATGTGGCCCCTATCGGGAAATTCTGCTAGGGATATGGCAGATAATCGGTCTTCGTATATGTACTCTTTTACATTGTAAGAAATCTCATGTTGTCTGAATAGGAATCCGACTGTGGGAGCATGAAAATCAGTTTGATTTTCGCTTAGACGGATTTCATACTGTGAGAGCATGAAATTTTAATGCGCGAACATCAAAAGAAATAATCGGTCGAATTGTTTGTTGACACGATTGCTAGCAGACTGAATTCGTTAGTTTTCAGGCTCTCCCGTACGACACATATCCAGAGAATCTCCGGAGATATTAGGTGGATGATCTCCGACGTCGTTTTAACGGAGATATAAGGTGTTTCTTCAAATATTCTTCGGAAATGTTTCGGATATATTTTCGAACTCCGGAGAGTTTAAGCTGAAACATCATCGAGTATAAGAGTATAAGCTGAAACAATCGCTTTTGTCAGAATTAGGGACTTTCTAAATACAATTGTCGTAACATAATATTTTTATTGCAAATTGATTCAGAACATTTTCTCACTTTGGGAAAATATTGTGATATAAACAAAATGACGTTTTGAAGTTCCCTAATAACACACGATAATTGAATCAACATTGATTCGATGTCGACATTTTAATCGAATCAACATCGATTCAATAACGTGAAACTTTACAATCAATATCGATTCGATGTCTAAATGTCAGTCGGATCGAGATCGAATGGACATCAATAATTCGATGTTGATTCAATATCGATTCGAGCTTAATTGCAGCTCGATTCCAGGTCGACGGCTCAGTATAAAGTCTATGTTGATTCATGCTCGATTCCAGATTGATTTAATGTGAATGATTCAATATCAAAACGACCTCGATTAAGCTTTACTTGAACTGGAATTGAATTTCAGGTTCAATGAGAAATGAAACTCGAATCGAGCTCGATTATTAAATCCATTTTAGCCAATAGTTTGTTATACGCTCAAATGGATTTCATACTGTGAGAGCATACAATTTGTATACTTTAATAATCGAGCTCGATTCGAGTTCAATTTCTCAGTGAACCTGAAATTCAATTCCAGTTCAAGTCAAGCTTAATTGAGGTCGTTTTGACATTGATTTAATATTGAGCCGTTGACCTGGAATCGGAGTGCGATTTAGCTCAAATGGATATTGAATCAACATCGAATTATCGATGTCCATTCGATGTCGATCCGACTGACATTTAAGCATCGAATCGATATTGATTGCAAAGTTTCTCGTTATTGAATCAATTTTGATTCGACTAAAATGTCGACATCGAATCAATGTCGATTCAATTATCGTGTGTTATTAGAGTAATTACTCGTGTGGCGATGTACGGCGTTTTCGAGGTGAACAACAAACCCCGTAGATCGCCACGCCGATTTAATGTATTATCTTGCCGTCAATGGCATTTCATTCTCCCAGATGTAGAGAATGTTTTAAGGTAATTCTAACGTGGTAATCAATCCACAGAGAATTTGATGAAATTTTACTTATAAATTCTTTAAGCAGTAACGCATAATTTGCCCAAATGTAAAGAAGATTGACAGTCTGGAAGCTGAGATATTAAATATCAAAGTTGCACAAAAATATATGGGAGGTATAGGAAACTAATACGCAAAAGGTACATTTTGGTTAATAACTTTTTTGTTTACCGAATAGTATTTAATGAAAAACTAATAGAAGTTTCTTTATATTACAAGGAATGACTGGTAAAATTTTGAAGATGGTTTACTACATCGTTTGCGAGAAATTGAAAATTGTGTGAATTTATCTCTCTATATATAGATATACTAACAATGTAATTGATAAAATTTCCATGCGAAATGTCTCAAATTTTAAGAAGCGAATGTTAAAGATAAACTGTGTAATTAGTGAGACGGAAACATTCGTAACTATTTGCCTAAAAACACATTATTCAAATAACAAACAAATTATTTACTTGGCCCCCTAACTGTACGGCCCTAGACGATAGAACTACCTTAAAGTTGTTTGAATGTTAACTGTACTTTTCGGATAAAATGATAGTTTGAAATGTTGACATTGTAGATAAAATGCGGGCCGGATAACATACTTTTCGGATAAAATAATAATTTGATATTGTGAATAAAATGAATGTTGGATATATTGTCAACATCCCTATAAATTAATACATTCTTATTCAAAAACTGAACATTAACCATTCAAATAAATAATATTCCGTACATAGTTCCGCTCAATGTTATTATTGATCAGTTATAATCGATTATAACAATCAATATTCACGCCGCCATATCGCGTTCTCAGTTGCTACGACCAAATCAGTTGGTTTATGTGACAGAAAACTAATAACCAAAAAAATTTGGATGTGGCCAAATAATTTGATTATATAAAAAAGAACCAAATTATTTTAGAAACCTAATTTGGTTATCTAAAAAATAACTAAATTATTTTATTATGCCAACCAACAGTCTATTTTTCTGGGAGTAGAAATCTTTGAAATAAAAACAATCGTTAGAAACTACCCCTTAAAATTTAACCTCATACAGTCTTAACATGGTCTTAAAAGTTCCCTTTATATGTGCTACAGTTGGAAATGGAAAAAAATAGTATACGTTTTTAACAAGGAGTCATCGCACTGGTATCGTTTCAGGTCGTACTGTCATCCTAAAGACCCAAGCGATAACATAACGCGAAATTCGATTCTTGTTAAGGGCTGGCTTTTTGAGACGCGCTCGTTACGACTTAATACTGGAGCATTATCATAAATACTACATTAGATCGCGACGCTGTCGCGACCCAGCTGCGCATGTATTGAGTGTTTGTTGCAATGATATTTTATTGCCGGCTCGACGTATATTCACAAGTAGAGTTTACACCAACGTGTAAATTGTCCTTAAACTATCTTTACGTAGGACTGTAAATCTCCAAGTTTACGACCAAACTTGTCAAATTTAGGGATCTCAATTTTGAATCATTCGCAGCTCTGAAAGACTGATGTGTTTTTTAATAATTTCAAAAGACTTTATAGCAATTTTGTCCTATTTCAAGTAATTTCGGTAGAAATATAAAGCATCATCGAAGTTTCACCAAAAATACCTTCTATGGATAAACATTTTGAAATAAAAATTCTTGAAAATAAACTTCAAAGTAATAATATGTATTTTTGAATGAAACATCACAAAATTGACGCCTGTAAAATTACTTTAAAGACAACAAAACTGACTAGATTTAATTGAGCAGAAGCAACAGCGCCATCTAACAGGGTAACTGCGTTTTTTGTCGGTTCCGCGTTGACACTCGTCTGGCAATATCGATGCAAAGAAAACAGCAAGTGAAATCGTTAGATGATATCTGGTGACAATTGTCTTTTGATCCCAGCCAAAATGATGCGGCATTACAGTTTGGCGCGCATTCAAAAATGAAATGTAATTGCGTTACGTGCTCGTAGTCGCCATTGTTAATAGATATTCAATAGATTATAACGAATAGCGCGGCTCGCGTTAATTCAATTACGCCAAACTAATTCAAATCGGGGAAATTGGATAAAGCTGTAAGAACGCGACGACCCAGTGTTTGGTCTCGTGTCATTGCGCGCCGGCAATTAAATGTTTCCGGCGAATTAAAGCTGTTCAGGGGATCTTTTCGCTTCACAATCCTTGATGAAGCAAACTTCCAATCCACTACATTTATCACCACAATCTGTTATAGTTTGTATTCTTGGTATAAAAATCGAGGAAGTTAGAATAACCGATTTTTGAGGTTAGTCGTCATTAGATCGTTACAAGAAATATAATGTATTTCTTTCAAAATTACAACATCTTGCGTCAAAAAAAAATTAATATTGTAAAAAATGAATTTAAAAAATTAATTTAAAAAATGAATTAAAAAAATATTATTCTGTGGTTTATTCGGTAATGTGTTCTTTTACTCTATTTTATTCTATCCTTCAACCAGAAAATACTTCGGATTTATATTAAGAAAAAATATTTTTCGTTTGGAATCAGGTTGCCCGAGTTCTTTAAAATCGTTTTCCCAAAAGGGACGTCGTTAAAAATAATTCGTCCTGCGCGCGTAATAACGCGCCGTCAGTTGTACTACGCCGTGCTAGTTACGAAAGTTGAATCGCAAAACGCCGCGAGATAACGAAATTTATTTTGTGCCGCGTCAAATTGATCAACTTTCTTGCATTTGGTTGATGGCGAACTTTGCATTGCGAGATCCTATTCGTGATAAATTGAGGCCTCATTGTGTAGTTCATTGCGGCAATTATTGACTCAGTTGCGTTTTCCATTGGCCCCCTTAATTGTGACACAATGTAATCAAATTGTTCCAGTTGTAAAAAATGTATTCAAACAAGTTGGGATAATTTTTATATTTTGACTGGTTTTCATAATTTTCCTATTCGTTTCCAAGGAAAACTTGCTTATCATCTCCCAAATAACACTTTCTACGCCTCTTGAACCATACAAAAATAGCGTTAAAGTCAGATGTCCATGATTATTCTTTTGAAAGTTGAAATCCGGAAGAAAAAAATTAACTTATAATAATTTTTTTCACTGATATTTAACAGTTTCAATGATATTTTATATAAGTTTCAATACCGTGAAAGAATCAGTTTTTCTATATTGTTTAACGATTAAAAATATTCCGTAATGAATACGTATTATTGAGACAATAATAGTATAGCTAAGGATTACTTAAGATCAAATAGGTTATTTTTTAAATGAAAATTTCCAATTTTTATTGTTTGAATGAAATGTATGTTCGTAGTGTTTGGTTGGTCATTTTGCGAAAATTTTAACACAAAAATTATAGTCACGTATCAGCATAACAATAAAAACCTATAAATAGTGGTGATGTAACTGCAACTTTTTACTGGCTGCATTACCGAGTTACTACCGCGCTGCTGTACACCTGCGGTATTACGTCACAGTATAAGGAACCGTATATATTTTTGTTTCAACTATCGCCGCCGGCATAGCATGTCTTGTCGATTAA
Source organism: Ceratoteleas bidentatus (assembly GCA_022817645.1). NCBI lineage: Eukaryota > Metazoa > Arthropoda > Insecta > Hymenoptera > Scelionidae > Ceratoteleas > Ceratoteleas bidentatus. The sequence goes on along the minus strand of JABFPB010007017.1, from coordinate 4,018 downwards.
TTAGTTAGAGTGTAAGTGCGAAAGTAGCGCTGCGCTGAAACTACGAATGTTTTTCAATGAAAATGCCGGTTGTCCTAATCTCGGGACAATTATCGTAGGGAAATAGCATTTTTCAGTCACGATCACAGAGGCTTTATACTCTTTCTTGAGGGACCGTATAGTCGTTTAACAGATATAGAATATAAGCGGGGCTCCGTCTTGACTGGAGATTTTGTTTTCTTTCCATCAAAGTTCTAACCTTACACAAGCGTAATCTCTGAATGAGGTTACGTTTGTGTTCACACGACAAACATGCAACAACGAAATTCTCCACACAAATTTATAGGACTGTAATTTATGTAAGGTTTCTCCAAAGGAGCATATTGAAATTATCTTCCCAACACAATTTTCTCTGTTACCTTTATTTGAGGTTATCTTTCCCATTTATAAGGTAATGTTCCAAATGCGACTACATTTCCATTTTAAAAAATGCATACCATTTTTTTCGTTAATCCCGCGAAAAAAAAATTTGGACCTACATAAAAAATACATTAATAATACCAAAAAATGCACAAATTATACTACAATTTAAGTATGTCCAATTTTTTTGTTGAATTTATACATTATTTATGTATAATTAATGTATAAGTATTTTTCCTGGGATTCTTGCTGGATTTTCTATACTGGAAATGGCTTTCGACTCGAAGAATGCTCGCTACAAATTGCTCATTTGCATTTAAACGACAAATACCTTTGAACAACGTAAAAAGAACGATTGAGACAAGTTGTCTTTGTTGCTCTACAGAATGCGGTCTTAATTAAAGCACACCGTTTATTGTGATCAATAGATTTAATCTTGAAATCAACTCGCCGCCGACTAATTTTTCCGACGCCGGGCCAGCCCCTCCATCCACGATGTTTCTTCGTCGCGCTTGTCACCACTTTTCTTCAGTTCCGCGGCAACCTCCATTTATCAGAAACAACGCCTCCCACACGAAGATACCCTGAAAAAACATTCTACTAACATTTCCTAGATTTACAGTAAATTTTACATTACCATACATTACCATATAGTACTCTAGTAGTAGTAGTGGTTTGAAAAAATTAATATAACTTCTAAGAAATTTTCCTATTTGGTATGGTAAATTTGTTTAGTTCGTCAATTAAAATTTACTCTATCTACGAAAAATTCTTTGAAGTTACAAGAATTTATTCCAGAGGCGATAAAATACGTCGCGATTTCTATATGACAAAATTTATTGTAAGTCCAGAAAATTGTGTTAGAATATTTTTCTCAGTGTATACACGAAGATTTACGCCGATAATTAACCGGCAAAACAATAATGCACGTGGTCGCACTTTCTACTTTCGGTTGTGCCTTCGATCGGTCTGTGCGCTTGTTCGGCTGACTTGTTGACAGCGGGTTTTCGTCGCGCCGCTGGGGACGAACAACGGTGATACATGTAAGAATTATATTTGGCTTTGAGAAGTGATCTCTGTTTTGAGATATAAGCTTGACTTCTCCGCTCGTGAACGAGAATGAAAGGTCGAAAAACGGGAGGTCGAAAGGTCGGATTCCGAATTTAATCTCTTGACATGAAGTTTTTTAGTTACATACAAAAATTCGCTTTGGGGAAGAATATTATTCGAGCTGGAATATTTTTAGATCTTCAAGAGAAGGGGAGTAGGAAAGACATTTCAAGAAGAGAAGATTAAATTAACACGCAATGTTATTTTTGATAAGTATGTTTTTGCATTGTTTAATTTTGTCGAGAGTAAGAAAGGTGCGTAAAATGTGAAGAATTCAATTTTACATCAACTCATTTTGTGACAGTTAACTGTACCAATATTCATCAATGTTTTTAAAAACGTTTGTAATATTGAATCGATTTTTGTAGCTTAAACAATGTGAGAATATGTCTTAAAGCAGTTTTAATAATAAATAACAAAAACTTTTTCCAAGAGGTACAGTAGTGGGTTTTGGAATAACTCACTGATTCACATCCTCATTAAGTACTCCTATAATTGCAAATATAAATTCTTTCTGTGTCAAAATAGAAATGAATCTACAAGTACTTTATAAACTCGTACAAAAACCGATAAACACCCTCACTATCTTCTGTGAGGATTTTTATCTACCTAAAGTATTTCCTCGTCTGAGATAATCTAAACTATTAATCCATCATACCAATCACCTCTTGAAACCAAATGAATCTTGTTAAGAACACTATTCACTCAACATCCTATACACATTTTTGATTAAAGTGAATTCAAAAGAATTGAAATTTGCAATTCCTTTGAATGTATCTGAATCGATAATCTATATGCAGTTCACAGAATTCAGTGTACTATTTTGTATTGACAAAACGAGACATGAGTTTATGTCTCGTTTTGTCGAAATGCTACCCATTTCACTGTATACTAAATAATTCATTGTGCTTTCTACAATTTGCATAGAAAACATTCAAATTGAATTCCATACTTGGAATCAATTTTAGCTCGTCATTTCTAATCCATTCCCAGAATTGAATTGAATAGAAAATATTGCAATTCCATAATTGTCATCAACTTCTCTCTTGGAATAGAAATCGACTGGACAGAACTGAAATTTCACATTTTTTGTTCCAATTGTTCAGATTGTGAATTGAAAATTGTACATTTTTATTCTACTCAATTCTCTTTAATCACAAACTTTTTACAGGGTAATATCCACAAGAAAGTAAAATTAAAGCCATTTTTCGAACATAAATTCCAAATGTAATACTCGACGAAGTAATGTTAAATTAACTGGTTCCATGTAACTTCAGCTGATTAATTCTTAACTTCAACTATTTTTCGAATTATAATAGAACTGAAGCTAAAGTACAATACAAAAAAATGACGAAATTAATTCTGTACACTCATTGCAATATGTCACAAAAGCAGAAACAGTCAGCGTTCATTGACTTATTTTATTGTGTCGAGTCAAAATAGTTTTGAAACATACGTTTAAAAACTGTACTCGACTATTATGCTTATTAAAGTAGAACATCTGTAAAGTCAGCAACTCGATAAAAGGTCGAAATTGACATAAGTTGAGAATGATTTGTAGAATTGAATATGTGAACAATCAGCATAGCATATCAGTATTTGTTGCAAACATTGAATAATATTTTCGTTTAAGAACTCAGCGAAGTAATGAATGGTAACCTATATTCCTTGATATCTGAACAGTTGTTTCTGAGAAAAATGTGACGTATCGACATAATTTATTGTGAAATTTGAGACGCAAAGTACTACTTACGAGGCATATTTACATGCACTTCACGAATTTCCAACCTTAAGGGGTTACGCCACCCTAGAACTGAAAACCAGTATTATGTTCAAGAATTTTTTTGGGAGGGCTAACGATGTAAATACGACACAAAATGTCACTGAATAATTGATAATATATTCATTTATGATTACACAATTTTTTGTACAAAAAAAATCAAAATGGCGGCCCTCAACGCCATACTTTCGAAGTATAGGTTTTTTGTGTACTGGTTCGCGGCCCACACTTTTCTGAAAAAAAATAGCGCCTTGAACTACATGAAAGTAGTACATACGGGATTTCAAAAATATTCATTTTTGTGGGATTGGCAGCTATGTGAAAAAAGGTCTATTTTGGCCTCGCAAGTTGCGTGTTAAAGTGTAGCTATAAATCAGAAAAATTGACGGATCCAAAAATCCGTATGTACTTCGTGATATAATTCAATTTTATTCAGTTATTTCGTATCCCCATCAAAATCGATCGAAAATTGGCGACGTAAAAGTGTGTGCCAATTTGAAAGACCTACTTTGCAAGTATGGCGCTCAGCGCCGCCATTTTGTTTGTTTTTTTGACAACAATTTTTGTAATCATAAATTAATATATCATCAATAATTCAGTGAAATTTTGTGTCGTATTTCCACCGCTAACCCTCCTTCAAACAATTCTTAAACATACACTGTTAAAAATCTCAGGAGTGAAGCTTTTAGGGGTGAAGTGTGAAATATTTTGGTGTCAATCTTGAAAAAT
>JABFPB010007016.1:0-11445 GCA_022817645.1 Ceratoteleas bidentatus | reverse complement strand
CTGAGACACTTTGCTAGACTTAACGGCAAATTCACATATAACCAGAGGCGGATTTAGTTGGCCCCCTTCATATGGAAAAAGGGAAAAAAATTAAAAAATCCGGCCATGCATATAACTCTAGCAAAGGATACACGAACTTATTGCAATGTTCTTTACACTGGAAATATCTCCATTTAGCTATACTTATAGCTAAATATGGTTTACCATTTCTCTCAGTGTATGGAGTAAGTAATGTGTATGTTTTTTCTATACGATGGAACACTTATCATGTATATGTGACTGAGACGTAGGATATTATTGAATAAAGATTATGTCATGAGACATATACTCTATGCTTGGAATACATATTCGATTTTTTCAGTAGTTGAACCTGTTTCAAGATTTGTGGAACTGAATTTGGTAATAGGGGGGATTCTTCAGAATATGTTTTATTGAGGATTCTATGTGAACGATATTCTGGGTTCATTTAATAACTCTATTCAAATGGTAGAGATACATTCAATGCACTGAGAAAAATAGTTCCTTTAATTTCGAAGTGGATTGTAAGAATTAAAGATGATAAATTAATGGTTCAGTGATGTAGTGATCTGATGTAGTTTTTCTCTAAAAAATTTCAGATTTATTTTGACGTTGGAGGACTATAAGTTTTTTGAGATGCGAGGAAGGGTGTATTTTGAAGTAGTGATGATTTTTTTATGATACAGAGTTAACATAGTTTTGAAGGAAATTAGTAAAGTCAATTGTTTTAAGAAGATGAGGTCTTGTTGGTGAGCACAGCACATTTTTGTAACTTAATAAAATGTATTAATTTATTGTTTAAGGAAACCTTGACAAGGTCACTGTCCAACATAATAACATTTACATAGTGTAACCCTCCCCCTTTAAAGACCATTTTAAATTGTGTGAAAATAATTATTTTACATTTTTAAGTATCAGGATAAACTTCATTAACTGTTTTTCATTGTCTCTTGCCATTTTGAAAATATTCTATTATAGTAAAAGCAAAAACAAATTGGACATTCATGGAGATGTTAACTTGTATATATTGAAAAATAACACTGCGTTCAGGTTCTATTCAGATTAAGTGGTACAAAATTTCTGCATGGTTAGTGATAAATTACTGCATTTGAACTGTAAGCAATTTGTTTAAGTAAGAACAATAGATTTCAAGGTACTAAGCTTGAAACCAAGGAATCGGAAGAATGAGTTGAAATGGATTACTTCATTTTATTGACGTTATTACTTTCCAATTTATTGGTGCAGTAAAATGAGGTCTCGGAATGAAATTGTCGGAATAAAACTCTTGAGATATTTGTATTTCACATTACTTTTGTAAGGAAGAAATCTCCAATGAAAATCCTAGAAATTAATTTTGTTACGTATAAAACATTTTTAAAAGTCACTTTCCATAAGATTTCAAAAATGCATATATCAATATCATTGAATATATCCAATTCAATTCAACAATATTATAAAATGTAATTGGGACAGTATTTATGTGGATATTAAATTGCATCTTCCCCAGTATGAAGCAATTTTTCATTCCGATAGTTCAAACTTCAATGTCTGATGAAAAACATGGGTAAACTAAAAATGTCTGTTTAAATGTTGTTTAATCCTCCAAATCACATGAAATTTCTTACTTCGTTAACTAAAATTCCAGTATGTTGGTTTTCTAATAATGTTTATTGTATAATCTTTTAACATTTCGATTTTTCTGTTACATAATAAATGCACATTTTCTTTCAATTCTTTCAACTTACGTAATATTTTTATTATAATGTGCATCATAACCACTTCAGATTACTAATGACGTCTATAAACCTGCATCTTCCATAAAAACACTTTGAATATCACCCTTTTTTCCCTTAGAGCATTTCGCTCTAAAAATATTTCCATGCAAAATACCTTCCCTCCTTTACACTCATTTCTAATACATTCCTTTCGTAGCGCCATTTCATAGCCGAAAAAGCCCGCTCATAATCCATAATACTCTATAAAATACGACACTAAAACCAAATCCCACCACCCTCAAACACCCCATTCCCTCAAACCGTCACTATATGCACGTCCCCGAAAGATCATCTGACGATTTAAGACCCGACCGAAATACCATTTGAATACGTAATCACGTTTATCGTTTCGACAAACGGGTATGCATTACCGTCTCGCGAATTACAAGATCATCGCCCTTTCCTCGGATCTTCTCAACTTTACGATCACTCTCCTCCACGCAAAAACAATGCAGACACTTTCAAAATACTCCTCTAACTTTTTAAACTTGTCTTCATGTAATTTACAACTTTTACTCAATTTCTTTTCTTTTTTTTAATATCTACATCATCTGAGACGAAAGGGATAACATAAAAAGTATTAAAATAAATATAAAAAACATTTCTTTAATTCAATTCTGGATTTTTAGTTAGGCTTTTACGCTGAAAACAATCTAAGGCAGAGACAAATACAGAACTCTACTACAGGACGGAACTGCTAAATTTTAGGTTTGTATCTACAAGATTTACTGTGCATAAGGGTTCAAATTTGCCAGAGTATGAATGTCACTCTTTGACAATAATTAGATATATCTTTTTTTTCACAAAAAGTAATTCTGGTTGGCATAAATTTTCATTCTGTGACAGCAAGATATCATTTTGCGAAAAAGACTTAATGTGTGCATAGGCGCCGTCCGCATCTTATAACCTCAGCAAACAGTCTGTCAACACAAGATTTAGTTCAAACAGATTTTCTGAATTCATGTTGCTGGCACAACTTGAATACTGTTCGCTTAAAACTTACGTTGTAAACAAACTTATTTTCCTTCTCTGTTGTTATGGCAATAGGAAATTTTTGAGAGTGATATAAAGGAAAACGATTATTTAATCTTTTTCTTTTAAAGAAAAAGATTATTCTTTTCTTTTAATTTATTCGAAGATTTACATTTCTGTTTTTCATCTTTTCGTTTTGATTGTCTTTACTTTCAGTCAGAATGAAATCAAATTGAGACAGAAATGACAATGTAATGGAATTGTTATGTTTATTATAAAATTACAGTTATCGGTGTGGCAGATAAATAAAATGGATCTAAGATGTTCCATTTCAATTCATGTTTTTTGATAACATGAGATTTAGTGAAAATATTACTTCATCAAATCTAGCAATTAGAACGTAAATACATGAATACTACACTGAACTAAAATAAAAGCAAATAATTAATCCATGAACATTTAAAAATTAGTTTTTAAAGATACGGAACAAATCATATAATCGAATAACCGTCCCAGTATCTAACTTGCTTTTCAATTACTTCCTATCCAAAAACTACCATACCAAAACATTTTTTCTACATCAAATCCCACCTTTACACCGTCAAATCCCACAAGACAAAAATTATTCCCGAATCCACCATTAAAATCCTTTGAATCAACAGATTCAACATGTTTGATTTTTCCTCTTGTTTGAACATACACCATTTGAATACGTCACATTTATGTAATTCTTTCTTCATCCCCTAACCCCTCAACAACGATAAATCATTCAGACTTTTCTTTGACTCAGAAAAATCATCGACCCACCGCACCACCGCCATCAGTACTTAGACCTTCCTTCAACCCATCAACTATCTCCACTCCTCACCTTCCAAAAACCACTCCTACTTCCTCAAAATTTCCAAATTCCCCATCCAACAAATTCCACCATCCCCCCTCCCCCAATTGACGCCACCATCGGACAATAAACGCCCACCCTCCCCCTCTCACTGTATCCTTACAAGAACCCGACGTAACGCGAAACGCGCTCGTATTACATATAGGCATCCGAGATAATAAACTTGATAAGGGTGTTCTGCAGCGTCGTCCCCGCTCCCCGGCTCGTGGGCGTCGCCCGGTCGCGCGATTGGCCGGCGCGCGGGCCGCTCCGTCAAATAAAATCCAATCGTTGACTAAAGGAATGCGCGTCTCCGCGCTTTTTTCCGCGCCGGGCCTTCTCCTTTCAAGGGGGTTGTGCAGCGCCGCTTGATGGGAGTATGATTTTATTACGGCATTACCGTGCGAGCCAAACCCCGAATTGCTCGGCTTATGGTCCGTATTATCTCGGGCGCGCCGCGGGGTGGGGGCCGGGCCAATCTCTCGCTCTGTCCTTCTCGGCCGGCGGAGGCACGGGAACCCCGGGGGTTCCCGTGCCCGGCCGGGGGATGCCAAGTCAGTCGACGCTCGACGTTGCCGCCACTCGCACCCCAGCCAACCCTCGCGACCCGAAGCCGCCGTACACGCGAACGCGGATGTGGCCGTGGTTTCTTCAACGCGGCCCGGGCCGTACCTGAGAACCAACCCCACCAGCCACCGGTGATGTTCCCGTCTTCGGCGGCGATGCTCAAGAACCTGCAGCAGAACGCGATGACCTCGCCGTCGTTCCTCATGGAGAACCTGCTGCAGAGCAAGGGTCCGGCGACGGATCTGACGAACCTGACGCTGAACTGGGCTGCGAGTCTGATGGCGAGGCAGCGGGAGAGAGAGTGTGAGGCCCAGAGGCAGAGGTCCCCTGACCCGGAAGCTGAGAGGTCTTCGAGGATCCAGGGGGTGTATGGGAGGGCAGGTCTGTTGGGTCAGGGAAGACCTAGGTTGGAGGCGGAAGGTCCAGGGGGGGACCTGGAGCTGGAGAAGAGTGAGGCCCAGGGAGCGGTGGACAGGTTGAGCGCCATTGAGAGGCTGTCGGAGAGGATCGAGAACAGGTCGGGGTCCACGATGGATTCTAACCAGTCGCTGGAGGAGGACCGGGTGTCTGGGGAGCTGGAGGCGGCGGAAAGGGAGCTGATGGCTGAGAGGCGATTCGAGTTTGGGCGCGGGATCGGCATGGGGAACGGGATCGGGATCGGGATGCGGATGCAGGATAGAGGAGAAGACAGGATAGAGGAGACGTGCACGTGCGGGGACGAGCAGTGCAGCGGCGCGGCCTGTCAGAGGATCCAGGAGAAGGAGAAGCCGCAGCTCAAGTTTAGTGTCAACGCCATCCTCGGGGGCAATTACGACCGGAGACCGAACCCGGGTAAATGGGGATGTGTGGTTGGAGTGATGGCTGCGGGAGAGTACAGTAGGGGAAAAGGTGTCTCATTGGTTTTTGAGACACTGAAACATCTTTGGTGTTTCTTCTGGATGAAACTGTTTTGTTTTGTGTCTCATTGGTGTTTCATTTTGAGACACTGAAACATCTTTGGTGTTTCTTCTGGATGAAACTGTTTTGTTTTGAGATACTTTTCGTGGCTAGTATGTCAAAGTGTTTCAAAATGAGACACTTGTTTTTGTAGTGTAGACTGTAGGGAATTTGAGGAGTGAGAAGGGCCGTGAAGTGTGGATTTGGAGTGGATTTCGGAGGCGTTTGAGGAGAAGTAACGGGGAGTGATGTGTACAGACCAGGGAATTTTGGAACTCACGAGAGAAAGTGTGATTCAAAGAGGTTATGAGTTGGTGGTACACCTCAGGAGTGTAATCTGGGGTAGTTTTATGGCAACTGACATTTCCACTTTTCACTCGTGCATTTCACTCCTCATATTTCAAAGGGTTGGCGTGGGAGTATTTGGAATGCATGTGGTGCGAAGGTTTTCTACATCGAGTTCTGATAATGGTTGTAAATGGTGTAGTTTGAGAAAAAATGTCGGGAGAAATTGTGTCTTAACTGATATGTTTAGTGAATTGAGAAAAATATGATGTTGAATTAGAGGCAAACGCTTCGTTGGAAGTATATGGTAATGGAAACGAGTAGAAATATTGAGTCACAGAAACAACGATAAATGTCCGGTTTTTTACCGGTTTGTTGTAATGTTTAAATTTGTGTTTCTCATACTAATAATTCCAACATAGCAACTTCAAAAGGGATTAAAAAATTGCATGCAGTAAAACGTGAAGTCTAGTGTATACTAAAAGAATTTTGACAGAATATGATAAAACAATTTTGGAATGCGCAAGTTACTTGTGATTCGGAGATGAAGACTTTGTTTCTGCAAGACGTTAAATATGTTTTTATAAGAAACGCAAAACAGATTTTACTGGAAGGATAAGAGGGACAGAAAAACTTTGAAAAGTTGAAAAGAAAAAGTTTGCTTTTCTATAAAAAGTACGCGAAGTATTATCATTCGTATATTGCAGTAGTGATTATATATAAAAAGCACGGAATCCAATTTAAGGCTATACAAAATGGATTTTCTGTATCAGATATGAAAATTTGGTTTGTGGTGGTGGAGTCAGAATGACAGAAGTTTTAGTGAGGTTAGGTTGATGCAAATCTATTTATGGCAATTCACAATTTGTTCTGGGTTATCTCCGAGTCATATTCCACTAAAAAGATTAAACACTCAATGGCTTGGAATTAAAAAATGTCGAGATCTAATTGCCTGCACTTTTGACAGTTCGACGTTTGTGTTTCATTCAAAGAGCGGGACAGTTTGGATATTTATATAAATTTCTAAATCTGATAAAATATTTTGTATCGAAAGAAATTGCTCAGGATTCTACCTTTTATGAAATTTAATCATACTTAATCATTAATGACGACGCTAACTGCTGAAAATGCAATGTGCAAAAACGCAATATTTGTACATACTTTTTATTAATCTGAATTCACTCTGAAACGTTGGGCGCACCATGTGTGGCAGATGATATTTGGAAAATGTGTCTGCGATTTGTAGAACGACCTTTTGAGTGATGAATTCGAGTCAAGTCCGCCCCGAGATACTCTGAATCCACCCTAACCAAACTATTCTAATTTTCATTTAATCGTTCCAACACTTCCATCTCCGTCCGCTCTAAACACCCATCTATTTTTCTCACATTACGTCGCAACTGTATAAAACGTCTCACCAAATCTTAAATTTGAGATCGAAAATTGATGAACCCTCCAAGATTCATCCCTTGTTTTTTTACTTACAAAATGATCGACTACTTTCCAAAGAGTTATTCCAACATCGTTTAACAAAAGATGCTCTACATTTATAAAAGAATGTAGAGCATAAAAGAAAATTTAAAAACAATTCTCTAACTCTGACAAAGTGTTTCAGCGTTTTCTTTTAAAACATTTAGTCATACTTTTAGCGTTTTTGGCATTAAAAATTTCAGTAAGCCGTATTCTTATTAAATTTGCTGAGAATTCTAGATCTGATGTCCAAATGCATTGTACATCAAGTCTACTTTTGCTATAAATATTGTATATTTTCGATGTTTTCAACTGTAGTTTTTTTCAATGACTTTGCATTTGAATAATCTTCTATTAGTGTTATACTCCAAAAAATGGTTATCTTTAACATTAAGAATATATTCCGATAAAGTCATCCATATACCGAAACAATAATTTCCACTGACGGATAGACGATTTGTATTTCCATAACCTCACTTCCGATCATAGTAGCCAGAATCCGATTACGGTTACGGTAACTGGATATTTTTTAGAGTGTATTAGGATTCAATGCGTTTTCACAAAAAAACATTGTATTTATTACAATGTCATTTGTTTACTTTAAAAGTATTTTATTTATCATTATTATTTTATGTATTATAATATTTTTATAATAAAAATATTCACATTTTTCTACTAAACTACAAATTACTATAAACTATAAATATTGCAGATTAATAGCTAAGATTCCCTCTTTTTGTATGAATTTTTCAATCAAACTGTGTTTGCACAATTGCAATCTAAAAAATGAAAACATCGCTGTATTGCTGTCAGCCTAACCTCAAAATTGCAGTTCTACAAATATTCTGCAGTGTAATCAGAAGTACACTGACTATACTGATTAATTAATTTTCTTATTAGTATCTAAAAAATCAAGCAGTTTCTGCAGAGATAACTCACCTTTAAGTCTCCCTCGCCATCCTCTTCCGTCTAAAAGTCTTCTACAACCCCCCAAAACATCAATTCACCTTTTCAACCCAAAATTGCATTTAACTCTTCAGAAAACTCTACAAACGCTACTAATTTTCAATAGCTAAAAACACAGATCAATAGCTAAAATTTCTCCAATCCTTAAATCAATCCTTAAATCCTTAAATCGATTTTTAGCGACTAAGAGAAAAGGGACTGGAAATATAGTTTGGTGTAGTGCATTTTTAATTGTAATTCTGAACTGAAAAACCAGTTTTTCAGTCCCTTTTCTCTTAGTCGCTAAAAATCGAACTCTTTTTACTCTGATAACTTCACCTCTAAATCTCCTCTCACCCTCTTGCAACGTCCAAAAGTCCTCAACCACCCAAAAACTCTGATACATAATAATAATCGAGTCTGGCGCGTGAGATAAGACGTATGCGTGACTATTAGACAGCTTTTACAATTGAAACAAAGCGTCACCACAAATCAGTGTCGCGCGCAGACTTCTGTCGCCGGTCCCTAAATCTCATCCACACACCCTCAAGACGAGTCACAGCGTGCGTGCAGGGTGGAGTCGGCGTCAGCTGGTCCACCACTTACCTTCACCCCAATATTAAGCCCTCACGATTGGTACCTATAATATCAGACAAGAGGCTGAATTCAATGACTTACCGTGGCGCGGTATACGCTCATTTCGCAATATATTTTGCTTGCAATTATTTTAACGCGCGTTATTGCGACTCGCGTTTCAGGAGGTTTCGACTACCGATACACTGCGAATTCGTGATGAGATTTTGGAGGAAGAGAATTAGTCGGCAGCGAATTTGCAGTGAGCAAAATTCGCGAGCAAATTGTTCCGGTGAAAAATAACATTATAACAATTACAGGAATGCGTACCGCGCGAGTTTTGCAGTGACAGATATGGAGCACTCGATATTTCAGCTAGGAACGCGTGGAATTCGATATCTCAAAATGACAAATACAAAGTGCGTAGTTGCAGCAAGTTTTCGGCTTGATATTTTGATTGCAGCGCACTTTATCGTAATGAAATCGGCGCGTTGTAAATTCGCGAATTTTTTTTCGGTCGACGATACGTTTTTAAGTATTTATTGGCTGTCGTGTGAATTGGGAAATCTCAACAAGGCGCCGATAAAAATTGACTCGTCGACTGTTTGGCGTTGAATTATTTTTTGTTTATGGAAACTGGTTTCAGATACAAAATAAATGTTAAACCTAAAGGAAAAAGATAGAAAAAATATATTAGATGTGCAATTTAAAATATTAAACTGGCTGTCAAGAAATTGGAGAAATAATATGCGAGAAAAATTCTTCTTCGAAAAAGTACTTTTAACTTCATAATTGAGGTATGGGTAGAGATTTTACAGACTTTAAAGGTCGAATTTAAGTGCTGGTCGTTAAATTGTACATTTTTTTATAAAACTTCGGAACTACTCAACTTTCGTCGGGCAAAAATTTTTATTATCGCCCGTCAGTCCATCAAGCTCGGTCTTCCGAATCCCCGCGCAGCCCGCGGCAATTCCAAAAAACGCAGCCAAGCGAACTCGCTCGTTCAAAAAACCGCAATCGCGCAATTTCGAAACTACCCCACGGACACCTATCAATAACCGCGCGGTCCTTCCGACAATTTGTTTCCGTTTGTTCGGCGAATCAACGCCGATCGGCTGATTGTTCCGACGCGTGCACGCGTCATCGCCTAGCCAAAAGTAACTATCGACAAAAATTGACGGAAAATGATTGAACTTGATAGCGTCAAACGTTATCAAGCCTGCAGCCCGCGATAAGCCAGCCAAGAAGTGGAAACGAATTTCTAGCCACCCGGATTCCGTGGAAAAGTTTCATGTTTTCACTCCAAAAATTCATTAGATTCGATCCAGGTAAAATTGCAAAGAGAGTGGGATCTTTGGTTATTTAATATGTGGTAACCATATCCGATATTAGTTTAATAGACCTTTTTTCCTTTTTTTCCTTTTTTTCAGTACACAGTTTTATTACAAAAAAAATGATCAAAATTTGACCATTATCGATTTTTTTGAAAAAAATTATCATTATCGGACCAAATCCATTTAGGTTTTTATCACATTTAGATCTATTTTTTTATCACATTTAGGTTTTTATCACATTTAGATCTGTCTTTTATCACATTTTTTTACCCGGTGAGTATAAACTCCACACTCTTAGAAATCTTCTGTTTGTCACAGCAAGATTTTTTATTTGCAAAGGTTTTTACTGTTAGAGCATAACTGTGCATGCGCGCGCATGCGCAGTCCGCAAGATATCTTGCTTTCATTCTGTGGCAGCAAGATATCTTGTTGTCACAAAATGAAAATCAATTTGCCATAGAATGAAAGTCATGTTGTGAAAAAACTGTTTTTCCTACTCTTGTAGGATTCTTGTTCTGACAGTAGGTCATCTTTTAGAGTGATTTTAGACGTTGGTGAGATACAAAAATTACTTCTGACTAAAAAAATTAAAGTCGCAGAATTATGTGATATTTGATGTGAGTTATATGTAATATTTGCGCCGAAAGATAAACAGGTCAGATATTGAAAATTAATGTAAATTTTAAATAGAAACATGGTATTTCTACTTGAGGTGTATAAATAAAACATGGTATATAAATTACTGAAAATCTAAGGTTAGGTTGCCAACTTTATCAGCTTCTTGATAAGGCATCGGTAGCCATAAAACACCAGGCGTACCGAAAGTTAAAGTTGAGGTTAGATTTCCTTTCCATGATTATCCCTTATAGGATTAAATTTCTGAAAAAGTCGGACAAATTTTTTGAAAAACATTAAAATCTCTAAAAAGCTTTGAAAAGCTATGCAAAGCTCTGAAAATTGAGATTGCCAATCATTTTCAGTTAATCAGAGTTTGTCTCTGAAAAACGACATCTGAAAATCTCTGAAAAAACTGAGGCTGTCAGAGGTTTTTTGAGGTTTTCAGGATTTTTCGATATTTACCATTTCTACTAGAGATATACTTCACCATCAAACAACAGTAATACCTCAGTAAAAACATTAATTTTTCAGTGTTTCGAGTGCGTAAATTAGTTAAATTTTCCCAGCCAATGTCCCTTAACAAAAAATTCCCCCAAAAAATAAAATACGCTAAACATAAAGAAACAAAAATGAACATTCGCAAACTATCATCTAGGGGCTTTACACTCACTTGAATGAAATCTCCCTTACTTTCAACATTAACATGTAACACTCATCCCTTATGAACTAATGCCTCCTAAAACTCTATACATAAATTAATTACAAAAAAGAAAAAAAAGAAAAACACAGAAAAACCGAAAAGTTAATGGACACTCGCGAGTCATCGAGGGGTGGGTGATCCCTCCCTGGGTGGGGTTCCGGGGGGTCGACCGCCGTCCACGCCGCGGAATAATACGCCGGCGCGCGTGGCTCGTGACGGTTTTTTTCTCGCGTGATTGACACGAGTCGATAAAGTTCATACACGGACGATAAACGCGGCTGCACCGAGTGCGCGAATATGTTGCATTTAACATTGGCGAATTGCGTTACGGGGGCCGATATGCCGGCGGGGGTGGGACGCGGCAAAAATCTGGAC
>JABFPB010007015.1:0-11447 GCA_022817645.1 Ceratoteleas bidentatus | reverse complement strand
ATTGGTGCAGGTTGTTCCCTGTCACGCAGTGCTCAACAAACATATGTTCAACCTCCCAGAGTTGAGCAAACCATTAGAACCCTCAAATTGAGGGAGATACTTCGGCTCTGCAGAGGGTCCCTGAGGGGACAGGCATTTTTTAGCGGCATTTCTTAAACCGATGGGATGCTCCATGGATCCGCAACGAAAACCTGGTTTCCTAGCGGTGATTGGTCTCTCCCAGGCGGTGATCTGTACTTTATGGAGTGACATGTCATGGTCCCTGGTGCTTTGCGAGACTCGCGAGGCACCAGTTAATGGGGATTGGCTGCCGCTACGTGTTTGGTTCCTATGTTAACCCGCCGCTGATCGCGCCTCATTTTATAACAAAGATGGTCGCGCGTTAGCTGCCAGCCTCGTGTTCTGATTATCTTAGAGCTCTCGGCGCTAAGAGACCAACCAATCAGAGCTCAAGTAGTCCGGTAGAGTATAGTTCAATAAACAAAGTCAACAAATTCCATGGGCAACTATGAACTAGATTTGAAGATATTAAAGTTTGACAAAAAATGTTAGCTGTCAATTCATAGCGCGATCAGTGGCGGATTAAAGAGGGCACAAAAGGCTACGGCCCAGACTCTTTAGGTGTTCAGGCCCCCCTCAAAATGTATTATTATTAAACCTTTTCAAAAAGTCAATCTAATTGGAATCGAAAAGAATAGAATAGAAACAAATTCATTTTGTCAGTTTGAATTCAGATTTTGGAATTGAATATAAACGAAATCTGTTTTGAGAATTCAGAATTGGTTGTTGAAAATACTGATAAATCACCGGAACAGAATGGAATAGAATAGAATTGAAGTCAAATGATCAATTCAGAATCTTTTCAGAAGGAATTCATTATTTAATAATCAAGTCTTTTCTATTCGTTTCTAACAAATATTTTTTGCATGGATAGGTTAACATGATTTTAGTAATAATTTAATAAACAATTAAGGTGAATGTCCAAGTTATTAGTTATACCTTACTAATGTAAAACTATGTTGGCAGGTTTACAAATTACGAATAGAATTTAAAAATGGAGACTGTTGGTTTGTGTTCAGAAGGTATACAGACTTTGTCCGCCTTCTGTCGCAACTGAAGAAACAAAAAGCACGAATCTCACATCTGTCACTTCCAAGGAAAAGATGGTTTGGTGATAACTTCTCGCCTAGTTTTCTCGAAGATCGCATGCATGGCCTTCAAAGTTTTGTCAATGGTCTGCTAAACTCGCCGGATCTGATATCAACAACATACGTTAGGGACTTTTTTTGCCTTGACGGACCTCCTACCCTCGCTGACACAGTCGAAGAGTCCAGAGTAAGCATTCCTCTCAAATAATCCTTATACACTTAGAAAATTTATAAGGAAGTAGACTATTTTTTACAAATATGGTTTTATTTCTCCTTGTTATATTTTCTACAATATAAGGTGCAAAATATGAGCCATAGATACATCAAATATGTTTGGCGAGTTATTCTAAAATATTCAAATAATTCTAGGCCATATTTGAGGCACTCCAAGACATAATTTACCACTTACGGAGAGACCTTAAAAAAAGGGACAAGAAACTGGCTGCAGAATATAAATTGAGAAAAGAACTTGAACTAAAAGTGCAAGACCTTTTAAGGTATTTATTTATTGATATAGGTAATAAGATCTGTTGAATATTCGCTTTGTGATATTTTGTTCTGAAATTCTGATTTCTTTCAGCAAAAATCAACTGTGTTCAGCATGTCGAGGAGCAATCTAAATTTCTATGGATGGCAACATGTATAAGCAATGAAATTGTACATATGTTGAATATGATGAAAAGGGAAAGCTATTGTTGCAATATAACAGTATAATTAATTTTATAGCTATGCTTAATCCGAAAATCGCTGTTAATTTTTTTGATAACATTATTTTTTACAAAAAATCAAGAAATAATGAAACTGTAAATAATTTATAATTATATTACAAAATTTGCTTACGTGTTCATGAGCTTCGAGCTCATGAAAAGAAATTATCAATTTCTTTAAATAATAAAATGGACACGTTGCAATAGTGAATTAGTAAACAAAAATTAATGAAGAATTTACATTCTATTTATAGCATTTCCATAATTCATGCGGATATCATTATTGTTTTGTGCTGAATGAAATATTATTTTTAAATTATATAATTAATGTAAGCATATTTTTATTAAATGACTACAATGATGTAATGATGTTATGAGCCATGCTAAATATATATTAATTTTTTATCTGAAATTCGACAAATATATTTCTTACTTATTACTTCCTATTGTAATTCCATATTTACATATATTAATATAAAAATTGCAATTATGTTTAAAGTAAAAAAAGAAAAGTCTGATTATATTTTTTATTAATCAATTTATTTCGGTAATCAATTCAGTACATATTATTTTAAAAACAAAAGTACCCCAATGGACCCGAAAGTTCAATAAACGTTTGGCAAACGCTTTGCTGAACATTGTAAACATTTTTCTTGAATGACAATGAAAGAATGAATGATAATTTCTTGAATGACTAATGTCCGGCTGTGAAAAGTTCTGTGAACGTTTGCTAGAAAATATCAGTTTTTATATTTGCTAGTAAAAAAAGCTCATTCTTCTTGGTCCTTTTGATAATTTTACAGGTTATAAAAAAACATAACGTTCGTGTAACTTTTTGCAAAATGTAGGCAACGTTTCACAGCCGAACATTAGTCGGTTCCCTGAATGTTTCTATTCCTGCAAGCAACGTTCAGCTAACTGGAAGTTAATTGATCTTTCGGCTCTATTGGATTGCTTTAAATTAATGTTACTTAACTAGAGTAAATTCCTTTTGAATTACGTATCAAATAATGACTAACGTACATAAAAAACGCATATAAAATTGTTCAAATGCCATTAAACTGATTTCTCAATAGAATGTTACAGTGTAAAATATGTAAACGAACTTGAATAGTTCTAAAGTTTTTAAACATTTAAATTTATTAATCTCAATATAATTTTTTTGAAAAGTGTAACAAAATATGTACACAAATGTCGCTTTAATTGACGGGATTTCATTATGAATATACATTGACTAATGTGCTTATAATTGCAATTTCTTATGGTTTTTATTGTGTAAATGTATCCTGGCATGTAGTTAAATTGAAATGAAGTCTTATTGATTACAGTATAACACATGTAATAAGAGATGTTATTTCATCTGTTATAATCGCAGGAAAAAATAATATTACATCTATTTTTAATCATAAACAGCTTTTGCAGAAATAACTCGTATTTGTTGACAAATTGTTGGTATGAATATTTGTAATTATAAAATCACCAAAGGCCTTGTATTTCCGCCAAGAGCACGGATTATTTTTTGAGTGCTGGTCTAGATAACGAGCAGAATTTATGTAAATGATAATAGGAGCTGGAGTAACGACAATGTAGTGCATATTTAAGTGTTTTGCACGGCGTAAACTGGTAGCGCATTTTAAATTATTTTGTTTTAGTTAATTAAACCTTACTCACACGTTCGCGACATTAACAATACTGTTATGCAATTTATAAATACCCAACAGCGTTGAACATTTGTTCATATAATAAAAAATTCTTTGCGAAACTTTAACGACGAGACCAATTCATGTGTTGTTTAAATCATTTATCTCCTCTTATTTATCCGCTTTGATTTCTTGATTATGATTGCGATAAGAATCGACAATGCCTCGCTTATCGTTTATTCCATAAGTGCTAAGCGAGTATGATCAGCTGCCTAAAACATCTATTCACGTCCAAAGCATTAATCTAGTTTCATAAGAGTCGAGAGGTTGGAATAAAAGCGATCGATAAAAAATGAGATAATGGAAAACTAATTGACTGACGCATTTCTCATTGTTTCTACTTTTCTTCTCTTCTTTATTCATGTAATTTCATATTCAAAGAATACTTTTATTAAGGGTTTCGGCACTTACATAACAAGGGTTTATTGTACACGTTAAAATGGCAATTGACTATAGTTACAATACAGAAACCGGCGAGCGCGATTCGGCCGCTGTTTTCCGATTTGTTAAAACTTACAAAATATGCAACGCACTGCGCAAATGCACAATGCCTGCTGCTCGTGTATATACACTTATATACACACTGATAAATGTACACGCGAAATATCACTTGAACGGCAGTGTACAGATAAGCGAAATTCATTGATGAACTTTAGGGCGGTCGTGCGAGCTTCTAAAGACAAGCGCGTTGCAAAACGCAATTTAAAAATTGCAATGATAAACTAGACCGATTCGCGCTTGTCTTTACAAGTGCATCGACAACAATTACGTACATTGCCCCTCGATAGCGCGATATTTCCCCAACAGAACGTTCTTTCAACGTTTCCAACATTGACAGAAGGTTTATTGAATGTTAAACGTTTGATAAACGTTTTTTAAATGTTGCCAACATTGAAAGAACGTTCTTGAAACGTTGGCAACGTTGAAAGAACGTTTATTCGATATTCATTGTTTGATAAATCTTCTTTAAACGTTTTCAATGTTGAAAGAACGTTTCTAAAACATTTTCAACATTGAAAGAACGTTTACTAAACGTTTCCAACGTTAAAGAACGTTTTTAAAACATTTTCAACGTTGAAAGAACGTTTTTAAAACATTTTCAACATTGAAAGAACGTTTTTAAAACGTTTTCCACGTTGAAAGAACGTTTTTAAAACGTTTTCAACGTTGAAAGAACGTTTATAAAACGTTTCCAACCTTGAAAGAACGTTTATTGAACATTAAACGTTTAATAAACGTTCGTAAAACATTTTAATGTTTGTGTTCCGTTAGGATTCCAACGAAATGTTGTGCCGTTAATGTATCTTACGGCGAAATATATACATCCATCGGTGATCTGCATATCATTACATCTGCGCTTGTCATTAAATACAACGTAAGTATGCTTGTTTTGGTACAAATGTCGACGATTGTAAAAGTTTTGCATCAATGGTCGTCGGATGAATTGCGTGCCTAGTAACGGAGAATAGAGTCGGGGTCGATTGAGTCTTTACTCTCGTTTCTTCGTCGGCCGCTCGGGGCGAGCGATCGACTGGAAAGCCACGATCAGTCCATCTGAGACTTGTCCGGTTGGACGATCAGACACAGGGCCTGCATCACGTACGTGATTTTTTCTGCAAATTAATCAGACGGGATTAGTCACGAGTGACCTTTGTATCGTCAATCAAGATTGGCTCCGTGTTTTTGATTTTCGACCTCTTATCGCGAGCTTAGATAAAAGGCGTTACGTGTAATTTTACTCTATTTTCTACTAGGCTGGAATGTTCGCTATTTTCTGCTGAATTGATCAAAGAAAATGTACCATTAATGTAGAATATTTTATTTATTTCATAAAAAAAGAGAGCGGTTAAAAATTAAAAAATTATTGGTAAATATTAGTCTTTTCTAGTAACACAAAATTCATATAAACTAATGTGACGTTGTTATCACCGATGTTGTAATTTTATTATTCTATCGTAGTAATAGAATCAAGTTGTAGTTCTACAGTAATAAAATAAATAATACTCTAAATGAAAGCAAGGGTTGTTGCGATTTTCGAATTTCAAAATTCCCTGACTTTTCCAGGTTTTCCAGATCTACTATTATATATTTTCCAAGTTATTTTTGTAGCTATTCTTTAAAGATGAAATATTGCATTCGAAAAAAAACATTCGACTTATACAGAATTATGGTTTGATAAAATTGTATGCGTTTTCTGTAATTGTGAGTAGAAGTAAAAAACGCCTAGAGTTCGTTGGCCGTATTTGTTATTTTTTAATGTTTCATACAATCTGTGTATTTAATCGATTTCATTTACTGAATTTATTGTATTTCTGATCTTTTATCGGTAAGATTTATCCGTAAGATTCATATCGGTTGATTAAACTTGTTATATTCACTTGACATCCGATTTTCTTTTAAATTAATTATGAATATTTTTGTCCAACTCCAAGCTAATTTAGGAAAAAACATTTTAACAAACAAATATTGTTTCAGTTTTTCTATTCTTCAATAAAATTCCCTGACTTTTCCAATTTTCCAAGTGCGCAACAACCCTGTAATTAATTTCTCAACATGAAAAATCTCTGGAGGTCCATAAAAGTGTCCACCAATTTTGGATTTTTCATTTGTTCCATTAAATTTTAAATGGAACAAATCAAAAAAACGTTTCCCTCACTCCGGGCGGAAAACCCTACATTCCCGCCCTGACGGGCGGAAATGTGGGCTTCCCGCTCCGTCGTAAGGGAAAATATCGAACACACTACGGGGGGAATTTCGATTTCTCACTCGTTCCGAAAGTTCACTCGTTTCGAAATACGAAATTCCCTCCCTAGTGGTGTAATGTACTATTGTTACACCGTTTCTAACAGTGCATACATTCGCCAGCCTTGCACAATATTTTCGCCATTGATGTAGAATGGCAGCGATATGACAAGAGAATGGCGGTAGGTCGGCAGTAGTCTAGCGTTCATTTGCCTGCTGTATGCCTGACGGTTGCCAGCTTTCTGCCGTACTTTTGCCAGACACTTTTTTTACCTAAACCGTAAGGGAACATATCGGTTGAATATAACGATAGGTTATAAAATATTTACGTGCTTTGAGTTCCGATGTGAATAACTATATTCTGAAATAAACTGAAGTTTAGGATAATGCAATGCATTTCAAAACATCTCGTGACATTAAAGAACATATTTTAAGGTTATCTGAGAACGTTTGTCAGCTATTTATAGAAATTCCAGTGGCACTGCAATTCTCCAGTACCGCGCTGTGATTTCATAGTACATTACTGTAAAATTCCAGTAAATTTTACTGGAATTTTGTTTCCAGTAAGGTGAATGTCCCAATTAGTGACCATGTCCCAATTATTGACTTTTAATTATCTGAAGAAAATGGGAATATTCACAATAGATTGCTTAGATTTATTTACTTTTCTTAATGTTTATACGAAGAATTTTTACGTTATTTTAAACATTAGACATGTTTTAATTTTGTAAAAGGAAAAATGGTTTTAATTGGGCAATGTCGTCTGCTTAAGTGGTCACTAATTGGGACATTCACCTTAAAGGACCTCGCACTGTTCTTATGCAAATCCGGTTTCGGTTAAATTGGGTCATTTTTTTTTATTTTTTTGCTTTTAAATATAAAAAAATTAGCCAATTTAACCGAAACCGGATTTCCATAAGAAAAGTTCGGAGTCATTTTACTTGAAATTTACGGTGGAGTTTTTTTGGGTATATTACAACTTTTATGTTCAAGCTACAAAAGTATGCTTTGTAAAACGAACACCTTAGTAGAAACTGAATGGGCTGAAATGGGGTTTGTAATGGTGCGCCCAGCTTGGGCCCACTTGGACGATGCTACACATGAGAAGAATTCCGGTTACTGTAACCGAATTATGGCTAACATGATCGGAAGTGAGGAGGTTATGGAAATTCAAATCGTCTAACCGTCAGTGGTAATTATTGTTTCGGTACATGGATGACTTTGTCGGAATATATTCTTAATTCGTAAGATGACCATTTTTAGAGTGTTGGCGGTACATAAGTGAGAGTGTAGATGGGGTAGATGAAAACAATCAAGTATCACCGAAAAATATATCGATCGATATCGCTTCAAATACCTTAAATGATTAATTATAATTGTTTGCGACGAAGAACCATATAAAGACTGCTGAATATATGTTGTTAAATCTGTGGTTTTGAGGAAAAACCAGTTAAGTCACATTTTTTTACATATTGGGTTAAGAGTGGAAATTGATATATTTTTATGTATATTTTCTTTTGGGAATGTCAAAATGTTATTATCTGATGTACATTTGTGAAATAACCAGTGAAGTGTCATTTTTGAGGAAAAACCAGTTAAGTGCACCCGTTTTGAGGAATAACCAGTTAAGTTCCCATTCAAAATACATAGGAAAACTGAAATTTAATTTTGGTAACTTAAACAGTATATCTTACCATTATTTTGCATTAGAAATGGTATCCAATAGACTTAAACAAGATTTATATAAAAATGCAAAAGTTTACTTTTGAAACTTTAAAGGCAAATATCTCAAAATCACAAAAAAGTGACTTAACTAGTTTTTCCTCAAAACCACAGATATATGGGGTGTACCAAAAGTTCCGGGACGATCAAAAAATTTGTTTATGGCAAAAACATGAAAAAACGTGTTTTTTATGTTTTTTGCCATAAAAAAATGTTTTGATTTGGTACACCCTGTATATTCAGTCCAACAGATGTCTAAAATTCTCATTAAATGACGAACTTCGATCAGTTTCTACTAGAAATTATACTTGTTATTATTTATTGCGTGAGACCTGTTTGGTTTTCCGATACCGATCCTTTTCCCGATCCTGTTTGTGTTCGAGTTGGACCAGGTCAATTTTTGAAGTCTTTGCATCAAGAAATATTTTGAGTTCGTCGTTGGAGTGCCGAATTGAATGTGATTCCCGGTTCGGCAGAAAGGAAGAAGCTTTCGTTTATTTTATTCACAAAATAATGAGAATAAATGCGCTATAGAAGGGTCAAAGTTCTTATGAATAGCCAAGATAATTATGACCAAAGGACTTGACATATTGTTTTTGAATGTCGAATGTCATTAAAGACTGTCAATAATACAATTAGTCTTAAATGATTTTACGCCGACTTCTTGAATGTTGCTTAATAACTTAGTCAAAATTCAGATATTTAAAGTAGTTTCATTAAGTACTTTGAATCCCGAGAGATTATGAAGTTACTTCGAAAGTTGCTTTCTCGAAGACATTGAACTAAAAATCGTCTCCAAACACAACAATATTATACACATTATTTAATAAAATGACTGTGTTATATAATGATATGTTTATAAACAAACCAAATAAATTCTTTATACAAAGAAAATAATAAGAGTGATGTTTTTTATAACAAGCTGGTCTTTGAAATGATATTACCGTCGTGATATCGATTCAGAAGTACCTAGTGACGTTTATGTTTGTGCAAAAGCAAATTAAAATTATAGCAAATAACGTTAACGAGCGTTTTAATTAGCAAACGTGAAAAATGAGTATGTGTTTGTAATTGGCTAATTAATAAGTGATGCGTCTCCAGTTTACTTTACTGAATAAACAAAAGTTTATACAAACCTCGCACAAACACTCGGTCGATAACTAAATCCCCGATGCAGCCCTTTTCATGTTCCTTCGTTAAAATAATCCTTTTTCTCCGTTTAATGAATTGAATTTCGAGAGGTGTACTTGGTTGGCAAAAATAGCGAGGAATCTGCGAGCGTATAAATATATAAAGAGCCATATAATGATATAAATATTATTTTTAAAAACAGTCAAGACAATCATTCCGCAGGTTAATGTTTATAATAACGACGTCTTATTAAGGTTACTGCAGATTATTAAAATTGTTAAAAAAGAAGAGAAATATTTTCCATCCGTATTTTATTTACTTTCTTCTATTAGCATCTGCTCTCAGCTTTAGAGCAGATGTTATTTTTTATACAGGGTGTACCAAAATTACCGGGACGGTCAAAATTATTTTTTTTACAAAATACATAAAAAACGCGTGTTTTTTGTTTTTCGTAAAAAATTTGTTTGACTGTCCCGGAACTTTTGGTACACCTTGTATAATAATAACTATTACTGTTTCGTCAATTTTGATTGAAAGAATAAATTACAGTACACTTTTTAAATCCTTTTCTTAACATAGTATTTACCGAATATTTTGTTTCGAATATACGTCAAATACTTATGATAGTTGACGATGTATCAATATACGCAACTTCACTTTCTAAGCGTAATTTGAGAGGTTAACAGCAGTTTGAAAATTCCAGTTTCAAAATTGTAGTAAATATGGTTGTTGAACTAACTCAGATTGGCGGAAACTTTTTGCGAAACATTGACGGGTTTTTGTATTATAAAGTTTTGAAAAAATGGCCGACTTTTTTGTAAATGTCGGAGATCTTCGGAATGTCAGGCTGAAGCTGTCAAGAGGTTACTTCTAACAAATGGTCAAAATGTGGAATATATAAAAGGGCTTGAGAACTTGGAGGAATCCCACAATTCTTGCGACAAAAGAAAATTTGCGAGTTTTGATGAGAAGTCCGAGTTGGTGTGTTGAAGGAACGTTCAAGTTGACTCTAAATTTGTCCAGGATCTCTACATTTTTCGCGACTGTATTTTTCTATAAATTTGTTTTCGTTTATTTATTATTTGATTTAGGTTTTATGTGCTTAAAAAAAACCAATTACTCATAAACTTTTGCAAAATCATGATAGCAAAATGGCAAAATACTTACGTCTTAACATTAAGATAGTAAAACCCGCGTGTTACCATCCAAATGTGGATCGTGTTGCACGCGTATTGGAATTTTATTTCTATTTCATTTCATTTCGCAATCAATTTCGTTGCAAAAATTTAACCTGCATCGAAACTTATCAATAACAAGTATACAAAAATTGCATTATTTTTCTATGAGTGCTATTAAAATTATGCTGGTAGTCATTTAAATAGTAGAAGCCAGTATCAGTTTCCTCAAAGCGTGAATTCATAAATCTTTTCCCTTTTTCTATGATTTCGCACAAAAAGGACAAACGCTAATTTGTTTTAACTAATCGCATGTTTGTAATTTCGTCTTTTGGCAACACACTATTTTACTTAAAACTTTTTAGTGTATTGTTTAGCTTTGTTGTTTACGTTATCGTGCACGCCAGACCATTCTCTGCAAGAGATTGTCTTAAAGTATATTTTTTTGAATTTGACGTGAAGTCAAGTTTTGTGTGCATCGTTAAATAAAGAAACCCTTATTTCAGTAGAATATGCACAGGGAGAAAAGTGAAAACCATCGTTGCTTTATTTACGGTACACACTCTACAATCACATAGATGCAACCGCTATTTACATGTGAGCACTGAGTGCCTAAAATTTAGACCAGAAACACCGGTGCCTGGAACTCGAGAGATAACCTTTGCCTAACAAACTGGAGAACAGGGTGCAAGGGAGAGGACTAATAACGCAATACAATTATTTTATTTCAACAAATGTTTAAATTAAATATTGAAAAAAATTTATTTGAAAATTTTTGATAATTTGTTAATTTGTTATAAGTTGCAATTCTGTTTATGGGATTAAGTTAACCATTCCTTAGTTTAGTATCGCTCACTGCGCAGAATAAGGAAGATCTGAATGGTTGTATTAACTTTACGGACAACGGTTGCCTGTTGTTCGTGAAAGATTTAGAAAAAATGAATATTTTTCATCCAGCAATTGACGTACTTGGATAAATATTTTTCCTTAAGGGGATGTTAACCGGCACCGTGGTGTAGTGGTGAAGGGCGTCAGCTTGGTGAGTGTCGGGACGAGAGTTCGAGTCTCACCTAGCGGCGTTTTTTCACTGCTACAACAAGGTGAACGGTAGGTGGGGGGTAT
>JABFPB010007014.1:0-11447 GCA_022817645.1 Ceratoteleas bidentatus | reverse complement strand
AAATATGGTCCAATTAACCTCAATCTGTTTACTATTCGACTATAGTAAATGAAGCAAGTAAATTTTTCTCCGTGTAAATATAGTTTTTAAATATGTTTTAAATATTTTAGAAATATTACTTTTGCCGAAAAACTAACATTTCTATTATATATTGTTATAAAATATTTTAGAAATAGTTTAAACACATTTAAAACATATTTTTAAAATATTTCTATAATTTTTTCCGAATGTTTTTCGCTGTTAGGGTAAATTTACACAACCAAATAATTTTTCCAAACTTCTGTTTTCGTAAAGAACCTCATTAAGGGGTTATGTCAGCCGCAGATGACGTATATTCGTAATTAAACTTGACTTGAAATTTAGTCAAGTTCTTCTTCAAACTATAAAAAAATGTCTTTAAGTCGAAATATTAATTTGTCAGTCCAAAACGATTTTTAATGATACCAAATAGAAATTCCGCACTAAACATGAAACATTTTCTCCCTGCACATTTCACCCTAAAATATTGTCTAATTCGCAAAACTCGAGATGTTACTGAATGTTTTGAAGCTGTTTGAGCAAAAATGTTTCATCTCGATTCAAAACTTGTTACACAAATGCCAAGAAACTACATTTCCATTAAATACAAAACATTCTCTTCCCCGTCAAAGGCGCCTTTTCAGAAACTACAAAGCCACCGATCCAGTAACCTTTGACTGACAAATATCTCAACTAAATTCGCCGACTCATTGCAACCGACTCGACTTTTCCCCGTGTTAAGACGAGACCGTAATGCGTCGTTCATCAATCAGCCGCGTGCTTTGCCAGTTTTCAAACGCGGACTCATGAATAATATCCGCCCCTCGCGCGCTTTTTTCATCTTGATGAAAAAAGCGCAACAAACGCGAAATAATCATCGGGCCTCTAAATAAATTTGAGCCGGCCTGTACTACGTTGATTGCGCGAACCATAAAAGTAACGTCAAACGCGAATCCCGCTGCATTATGGCAACTCGACTTTCAAACGAGCGGCGTTTGTTTGCGCGCAATTTCATCATCCGCGCGCTTAATTTGTCTTAATTTTTCATGGACGTTATACGCCAGTCGGATTGCCGTTGTTTGCGGATGTCGTATCTTATTTTACGATGCTCCGTCCGCGTCGCGAGATCATCTTCGCTTTCATTGCCGAAAGTTCGAACGCGCGCGTTTTCCGCTGTCGCGGAAAAAGCGTCACGCCATTTCAGCCGAGACAAAAAGTTGAACTTCGCCGAACACGGGAAATGATGAAATTATCGCGGAACTCTCGACGTCACTCCTTCGCGAATTATTAGAGATGCGTTGTCCCGAGAGCACTTGCTGCGACAAACGACATTTATCCATCCGGCTGTACATTTGCGCGACGTGGAAAATTTTTCGCAGTAACCGAACGAAATCTCAGGAGTGCGTATGCACTGTGGAGTGCGCCCTCGAATTCGCCGGCTGATTCGGTATAAAGTGCTCGAGAGCACTCAGCGGCCGCTGTTTTTCACCGCGCAACTTCGCCGAACTAAAAAAACGTGCTTGTACGGGAGTTCTTTGTGCTCGCGACGAAACCGCGTTTTTTTGTCCGAAGTTTTGATCGAAAGCCGAGGGGTTCGATTGATCGAGAGATTTGGTGATCTGTGTAACGGAAACAGTTAATGGGCGAAATCGGGTGGAGGGTAATGGGGACGATTTTTGAGAAAATTTCGGTGGGGTCGGTTTTCGAGGAGGAAAATCGATCGGAGACGAAGTTTGAGGAAGGAAGAAATTGAGTGGAGAAACAATTCGCTGGGGGGTCGTTTGCGGTTTTTTCTACTATATAAGGTAGCGGGGTTAGGTAGATAAAAGATTGTGAGAGATAATTGGTTATTTGACGTATATTTATTGTCAGATTCAATTATTTGTGTTGACATATTCGTGGAGTTATTTGTGTGATCGATCGCTGTATGAAAACAATAAAATTATAAAATAATTGTATAAAAACAATAAAATAAAAAACAAGAAAATATTTGCTAATTAATTATTTGTCTGTTCTTTATGTTAGATAATTTATACATGTGTGGATCTAGAAAATGTAAATTGGAGATATAAATATATATATAGTATATAGAAAATTGTAAAAATAGTAAATGAAATAATTAGAGAAGCTTATAAATTAACACAACAAATACTACGAAATTGTATTTTATATAACGTGAAATAATACAGTGAGAAATGTCAGTCATTTAAAATACTGATTAATATATGATAGTAAATCGCTCTGTTCTGACAAACAGGACATTTTTAAGTGCAGCTGATATACCAGAAAATGTATATCAATTGTCTGATAATAATAGTGTAATTACCCGAACGTCTTACTGCGATCAACCAAGCGTTAGATATCTATGAATTGACATATCCATGAGGCAAATGAGGTAAATATTAACACTAGAATGGCTGAAATTTCAGCATACATTGAGCGGCGAGAGGATGTCATTTTGACCCTTTACAGAAAATCTGGTTATTCATTGTCCAACATTTGCACCATTAATTATGGCTAATAAAATACGAATTTGCGGTATTATAACAATCAACAAGTTGTCGTGAATTCATAATAACGATTGTTCAAAATCCTTCTACATCCACGTATATAATTTATTTGAACCATATGTGATTCTTAAGCAGTAATTATTTTTGCCAATAATTCATAACAAAATATAATAAAATATAAAAGTACTAAAAGTACAAAAAAGAATATAAAAGTACAAATTGCATTAAACGTAAATTTTCTTTTATTGCATTCACAATTTTATTGTACGCAATAAAAATCTTGCAGGAAGACAAAAATAATAATTGTCTGATTTTAAAAACGCCTTTCAATGCATTCAATACTTTAAACGCCGGATTGACTTCTTCCGCAATTCTAACGTTAATATAACATAAAACGTTATTCTCCATGGACTCTTACAGTGCAGTATCTCAGACTGACATAAGATCTTCACCAATCTGCCATGTTTATTTCCTCAGCAAATGAATCGTGCGGTCTGTTTTTTCGCCGCGAACATTCGCCTTGCTTATATTTTTTTCTTGTTTATAAGTTGTTATGATTACTGGTCATGTATAAAATTATAACTCCTGCAGAAAACGTTTCATTCACTTTCCATCTCAGAAACTGCATAGCCCGAGGTCTCTGGTTTTATGAATAAATTTGAAATACACGACGAAAGTCAACAGCAAGTTTACACTTGCGCCAAACATCAGACAGTCCCGTGCATTCACGCGCGGATTCGTCGATTAGAAAAGTGCCTTCCAATCGCATTTGTTTATTTTAATACCATCAAACCGTCATTTCAGGATGTCCCAAGCCAATTCGGCTCTGATCTCTAAAAAAAAATGCTTAGTTGATAACATACCCCCGATAGAACAAAATATACATATATATATTTGATGGACATTCATACATAACATAGATATATACATATAATATACGTATATTATACATATATTAGATGTATATCAAATTGATGTTCTTTCTGGGTACCCTATTTCGGAATAGTATGGTTGAGACAGCAATACAAATATGTGTAAAGCTATTCTATTCATTCAAGCATTCTGTATTTTTAAATCAAATATAATATATGTTTGCACAATGTAATAAAAATATACGGTTTTTTACTGAAAAATTACGATGGCTGTTATGGATTCGTGATTCTTGTTGTTCAAATATGTGTCCTGGAAATAATTATAAAAAGTATAGACATTGAGAATGATATTATTATTTATATTCTCAATCACCATTCTTCCAGTTTCCAAGCTAAAAAACATTATTATTTTTAAAAAACAATATGAGCTACTTTCAATTAACACAATAATTTTTAGCAGCTTAAAATGAAAATTGGAAAAACATTAATAAATGAAACGACCCAACATTCATTTTTAACATATTGATCCGTTTCTAAAACCATTCATATTGAGCATCAATAGGATAGCCGGGCTTAATAGCGCTCCGCCAAACATAATTTATGTTTGCTTACTAATACATTGGTATGTTCGATCCAGCAAATTGATATTACTGATATAATTGTTGAGTTTTGGAAATATATTTTATTGTTCGCCAATCAATTCTGACATAAACAGATCAGCATTGTTGTTTTGTAAAATTGTCAATTGGAAGTCCGATCATTCTTCACTTAGGCAATCTGGAACGATCGCCCGGAAAAAATGGAGCGAAAAAGTTGGTCGCCTCAATCGCCCGCGAGTTTGTCGAACAATTTGCCGCGGACTTTGTGCGTCATCTCGGAACATCAATTCCTGTCCGACGAGCAGTTTATTACCGAGTTTCGAGCGACTTTAAGTATGTAATAATCCGCGCAAAGAATGTTAATTAAAAACGAGTTTGCTAATTGAACATGTTGGACGGGACTTTGGCGGCCGTAACGTCGCAGGTGCGCGTCTTGAGCGAATTTTGCGGCTGCGGCTGGGACGTCAAAAGTGACGCGCCTCGTCCGACGTAACGGCGTCATAATGTATCAATGCGGACGAGGAAGACGGATCGCGGCGCTCAATGGTTCGCCGCTACCTTAGAAACAATGCACGGAAACAAATGATGTTCGTCGGCCGTAATTATTATTCGCGGCGTAAACAGGCTAAGCGCGGAGTTAAGTGCGCCGCGCTATTTATTTTCAGCGCGGTCATTAACTTTCGCTTTTTCATAATTCGTTCATATAGCGAAATTCAGGCGCGAAGTGCCGGCCAACCGACACGGGGATTATTTATTAACGATGTCGGAATTTAAGTTGTGTTTTGAGGGCAGTGTTTGGGAAGTATAAAAAAATGATACAGTTTCCTAACGTACCCGGGAAAAAATAAATTGAACATACATAAAAAATACAAAAAATAATAATACCAAAAAAAGTATGTCCAATTTTTTTGTTGAATTTATGCATTATTTATGTATAATTAATGTAAAACTTATTTTCCTCGGTACTCATCAAATTGATATTAGGCATACTTCGAACACTGTTTATTTTAAATATAGTTAGTGTCAATGTCAAAAAGTCGAAGGCAGTGATTTTCTTTTATATAGCGGAATAGAGAATTTGAAAGGAAGACTGCTATTTAACTTCGGAGTTCATAAAATGGAAGTAGTTGATAAATATAAATATCTTGGAGCGATATTCTCGGAAGCTAGAACTATTGCAAAGGCTTCAAGCAACTTTACTAGTTCCGGTAATATAGCTGCAGGTCAAGCTATTTCAACAATTAGGAGAGTGAAGAACAGTTTTTGGAAAACAACAATGAATTTCCTCCAATCTTTGTTACTTTCAGTTTTACTTTATTTCAGCGCAGATCTGGTCATTTTGCTATATAGAAATTATCGAAAAGGTTCAGAGCAACTCTTTAAAAAATGTGTTTCTATTCAGGTTCCTAAAATACTCCGGTAGAAAGATTTAGAAAAATTAACACAGTCAAGTATCTTAGAACTGCTGCCATTTTTACAAAGTTAATATTTAAGCCAATCAGCTTTCAGAAAATTAGTGTTTTACTGTACAATTACAGCGAGATACATTTTTTACAGTCTGGCATGCTGAATTTTGCCACCCTTGAAACGTAGATACGATATCTAAACTTATTTTGAAAAGAAACACTAACCAAACTCTGCAATTTTATATCATAATTTTTATATCATAATTTTTTAATTTGGTAAGTATGAAGTTACGATATGAATTATAGCGCTGCGAAGTTAATAAAGAACTTGCATTATGTTTCGTTCACATGTTATGCAATAAGAGATTTTATGTAACCGTTATTCAGCAAGATTACAATGGCAGAATTTGTGTCGTTTTTTATTTATTATTTCCAAGTTTCCGTTTACGAATTTTAATTATACCCAACTGATTCTTTGTTAGTGGCATAATACATTTTTCTCGCATTTCAAAGAAAAAGTGTACGTTCTAACAGAGAAACATTTTCCATCGAATGTAATTTCCCATTATCAAAGACAAGCATGGGTTGTAATTGAAAATGTAAAAACATTTATTTAGGAACATATTGTTTTACCTTAATAAGGTGCTGATATTTTAATTAAACAACTGAATCAATAACTAAAATAATAGCGTTTGATATTTTTTTTTAATAAAAATGACTGCCTCGAGATATATTCTGTGCCTATTCCGCTTAAATGCTTCCACACTGAGAGTAATTTCAGTAGAAGTAAATTATTTTTTTAAGTAACTTTAACAATGTCTATAGTACTTTTCCGTAAGGGATCTTACAATGTTTGTGCTAAAATTTCTTGAATGACGCCTTAAATACTTTTGATTTTTAAAACATCAACAATGTATTCTTTATACAATTAAAAAAACTGTGCAACAATATTTCATATTGTTATATAATGTATCATTTTTTTGATATGCCATTTTTGGAATTATATTATTAGATTTTTAAAATATCTTCCAGTTTTGTGTAGTAATATATTACAGTGAAAACAAGTTTCACTCAATTAGAACTAAACATCAAACATATGAAATGTAGGTAGTATATTAAATATTATTTACAACTTTTAGAATGTTCTACTTTGATAAACCTCACCCATATGTCAGTCGCCAATAGGTAATGAAGTTTACCGATTCATTTAAACAATGTTAATCTTACTTTAGAACAGCAAAGCAAACTGTTGAAAATTATGAAATAAATCGAATCTGAAAAGAAAGTATTAATTCATTTTTATAAAATCAATAAATCATTATCTTATGTAATTTCTATACTTGCAAAAAGTTAATGTACATACTCTTTGTTTCGAAGTTGCACCATTTCCGTTCAGAACAAATATATAATACTTCGATAAGCTTGTACAATTTTAAATAAAACATAATACTGCATTACAACATATTGTGGAAATAAAGAACAAACGAAGTACTTAAATCAAAGCGGAACATAGTGCATTTCATTTAACACATTTCTGCACATACCGCATTTTCTATCAATTCTAAAATTTTACATACCATAAAACATACCAACGAAAGCGAATACATTAAAACAAATTAAAATGTTACGGTGTTCTCTTCAAGCGTTGACAAACATAAATATACAACCACTATAAAACATACTCGAAATTCATTTACATCCCAAAAACAGAACACATTTTCACGAATTTGCATTCAAACAAACATTTCCCTCTCCTGAACTGCCGTGATGCTATTTTTAGGCATTTTTGCGGCAAGCGGGATCCGTTCGAACGAACCGTGGGTATCGCGAATTCGCTTCTTACCGAATTTAATTAAAAAACTGCCAGAGAAGAATGCGCATCCGTTCATCGCATTTTCCACCTATGACTGCAACGCGAAGCCCAATACTTAGGCCACTTTTTGTATTAATTAAACGCTCTTGCTCGCGCGGCAACTTTGTTAATTAATATTCGGTGGGCTGATAAATAATCGCGCGAAGATTAAAGTTCCATTTCAAACGGAAAGCCATTTCGGCGGTCAAAGCGCGATCGGCGCGAATTCGCCATATAAGGGCTGATCAAGAAAAGCCTTTGACGAGGCGGCGTCGCGGCTCGCGCGATTTCCGCGCAAATTGCGCATTTTAATTTCGCGGCAATTACGTCGATGCGCTTTGAAACAATACACGGTCATTCGTGTAATGGACTTTCGGCGTACACATAATGGAAATGTGTCAGCGCCGGGCTTTCGCGCATAATTTCCCCTTTCGCGTCCAACTCGGGCATTCGTTTGAGCCAAAGATCAAAGTAGTGTCAAAAGGAAATAACTACCACTTCGCGTTATAATTGATCCAATTTCGTGGGCCGGCGAGGATTTTTGCGCGTAAAAGCGCGGTTTTCGCGTTTCGCCCTTTGTGATCGCGCATTACGCGGCTTTCGGCTCGTTATGCCGATCTGGCGGAAGCGACGCGCGACGTCACTTTTCGGGACTGGATTTCGGGCGCAGAGTAGCGGAGCGATTTCGGGGCGAAGCGGCCACCGGATCTTACCGCTGGGAACTACGCCGGCTAAAATATTCTCGTCTATCAAGCTGCTTGTTTCAATTATGCACCGGCGTAAGTTAACCGGCCGCGTACACGGGTTCATGAATAATGGCATTATTACTAGACGGAGCCCACCAAATGAATCACGAGACGGTAATTAGGAGTGCGTTGCGAGTTGCCGAGTTCTGTTTGATTTTGGATTAAATCGCATGTCTTTGTTGTTGTTATGTCTGGGCGTGAGCTGGAGTAAAAATGTGGCCCAGTTTCAGCAAGGAGCTGACGAGCGGAAGTATTTTACAGCCACTGAGAAAACGGTATTGTAGGGAATAGGTTGTACGATGTAAAAATGTTGATATCATATGGTGTGGAAGGAGAATCTGAATCTGCCCTTGTAGAAATAAAAAGTCTGAAAATTTCTGAAAAAGTCTGAAAAGTCTGAAAAGTCTGAAAAGTTTAAAAAAGTCTGAAAAGAGTCTGAAAAAGTCTGAAAAAAGGCTGAGAGGTCGCAATTTTGACACCGTTTCAGACCTATTAAGAAATTTTCAGATTTATTCGGATATGTACCGACCTGAAATAAGACAAACTCTGAAAATGTCTGAAAACGTCTGATTCGCAGTATTCGGATGACAATCCTTACACCTGCGCAGTTTCGAATATTTATTACAGAAACTTTATTTACTAATAATGTTGACTATCTTTTAATCAATACCACGGATGGATTTGGCGAAATTCCAAAAATTACCAAAGTTACGGTACCTAACCAATAAAAGGAACTGGTTTGACGTACGTAGTCAGTATCCATAAAATCCTTTGTGGAGGTGAAATTTCGGTTATACGTTGTGACACGGTGGGCCCAGGTCCCGGTCGGGGACCTGGGCCCACCCAGGTGTGAAGCGCCCGTGTATTATGGTCAGGTTATTTAATCTTGAAATCTTTGGGCGCCAGCCCATTTTTCTCTCGAAACAAGCAATAAATACAATTTATTTATTGCTTTATTCATTTAAGGTGGTTATACCATGAAGGATCGTATAGTTTGGGGTGCCAAGTGAAAATATGGTCATATTAATTTAATCGTGTTTTATTATTTCATCATAGTATTAGTTTGATTGTTTCTTGGTATAATAAATGTGAATTTCATATTAATTGCATATGAAAATGAAAAGAGATATTTTTTGTCAATTGTTGGTTTCTCGTGGAATTTTTGGAATTGTAATGATTTGGGTAAACATTGCCACCTTTTATAGTCAATTTTGATCTTTTTTGTTCGCATTGAGTTCTGTGAAATCGTTTTTCCAATGTTATAAACTACATTTCAATAGTTGTTAATTATTTATGAATAACGAGAAAACAAAAAATCAGAATTTTATAAAACTTTAAAGTTGTGTTCTTAGAGTATTAGAATTTAATTTGCCAGATTTTCAAGCAATTTGACTATGCAGAAATCACTATATATCAATTTTCAGCAATTTAATAACTAATATCTCAGCTTCTATGTAGTCGAAATGCTTGGGAATTTGGAAAATCAAATAGTGGCCTCGAAATAAACTAGATTTAAAGTTTCATCGAATTCTTATTATTTTAACTTAATGAACGAACTATATTAAGTTCCTAAGAATTCCTAAAAAATTGTTCAATATTTCCTAAGATTTCATAGGAAATGTTTGAATTTCATAGGAAGAGTGAAAAATTTCCTACGAATTCCTAACATAATCTTAACAAATTCTTAGGAATCCTTAGGAACTTCAGACAATGGATTCGGGGAGATATTCCAGAAAGTACATTTTGAGAGATACAAATTAATACAGAAACATTTTAATACATGTTAAAATTGTTATAAATGTATTTAATTAAATATATGGATACAATCCTGTGATAAAAGTTCAGGGCAATTCTTTTAGGTATCCTGGACGGTTTTTCACGTTTCCAGGAAAATCACGGAAGTGTGAAAGGGTTTGGCAGGATATATCTTGCAATATGTTCCCTATTAGGTTAATTGGTTTGATAAATTAAGTGTAATGAGAACTTTATATTATTATTGATATATATATATATATATATAAAGTGTTGAATAGATGCAGATGGGATAAAAGCTGTGATGTGACTACGATAAATATTTTGTCTTCGTCTTTTTCCAGAGGCATAAATCTCCCCAGTTCATTCGGCGAAGTGAAAAAAGTGGATTCCTGGAAAGCGAGTTTGCCCTTGATTCTGGCGGGAAGAAAGGACGATTTATGGGCTGGTGGAGATTGATTTTGAATCGAGAACAAAGAGAGAAGATGGAAGGGTGATTGGTGTTATCAACCGGAAATAAGACTTGACGTAGAAGCTGGAAGACCTTTCGGATGCTGCGATGAATGATTGTTTATTTACTATATTCTAAAAAAAAGAATTTGAATTCAGTTTTGTAGTCTTATTTATCCCTTACCTTAGAGTTAAGAATACGAAAACGTCTACTTTTCTAATTATTTTTATTTACTTAAACGTATATAAAAACCAAAGTTTGTTGTAATTGTAATTTCATTTTCAAAATGAGAGTTTGTAGTTTTTGAATAAGGTATGACTGTTGGCAAGATCAACCAGGGACATTCCAGGATGATTTTAATTAAAAGGAAAAAACTAATAACTCTATTTTTTGTTATATAAGAGAATAATAAGCAATATTCAATATTATTAGAGAATAGATTTTGTCTATTCTCTAATAATATTGAAAAAATACTGCAGCGTTCTAGAATTTCTAAATGTATTCTAAATAACATTCTTCCTGATAATGTGTGGTTACCCAGTTTCCATCTTTATCGACTGTAGATAATTCCGATTAAAGCGTCCTCTAGTCTCCAATAAGTCATCAAAACATCAGAACCTATCAAACATGTATTGTCAGTAATCATTTATAAAGTAAGGAAGTGTGATTCTAAGTGTAACAAACATTCGTTACTTGGAACTAATCGTTACATCTCGGTAAGACGCTTCATCTCTCAAAAAATTCACATAGAAAAAACTCCGATATTTTAGGTTATGTTTTCCTTCTGCTTTAACTAAAAAGTCAATATTTAAATAAAAATTTGAATACAAGAAATGAAAACGTATCAATACGCCAAAACAGCGCCATTGCTGTGGTGAAACATGACAATTACTAGAGGAAAGAGACTGTTGCGTTCCCTTGTAGAAATAAATACTCTGAAAATTATTCTGAAAAACTCTGAAATAATCTGAAAAACTCTGACAATTACTCTGAAAAACTCTGACAATTATTCTGAAAAAGTCTGACAATTCCAATTATGATAGATTTTCCGAGTTTTTCAAACTTAAATTACAGATTACAAGTTCACATTTTTTTAAGTAGTGTCAGAAATATTCAGAGAGTTTCAGAGTTTTTCAGAGAATTACAGACTCTGTAATTTAAGTCTGAAAAACTCTGAAAATCTATCATAATCGGAACTGTAAGACTTTTTCAGAGATTTTCAGAGTAATTTTCAGAGTTTT